>JXWZ01005701.1:0-18917 GCA_000956215.1 Anopheles farauti No. 4 | reverse complement strand
ATTACGGGCATTTTGAATATACACGTCAGTCAAGCAAACCAGCAATTTGTTTCCCTCTGTTAATAAATAACTTCGATCAATGAAAAAAGAAAACAAATAAGGCATGCTTGATTATACCTGAAGCATGCCGCTGCATTAGATAAGGAATTTGTATAAATTAACTTCCTGTTGGATAAACCGTACAAAGACAAGATTGTAGATATATTTTTTGTTTTATTAAAAAACTGCTGTGTTTTTTATATATTTATTCAATTATTATTATTAATATTATTATTTTTATTATTTTATATTATATTCAAAACAATTGTTCAAAAGAAACAATAACTCTTCAAATTAATTCATTATTGGTTGACTTAATTATAAAATGAATATATTAAACATTTTCCTACATAATTTGAACACTTGAAACTTTATACAAAACTTTCGGATACGAAACATGAGTGGAAAAGCTAGAAATGAAATGGATTATTTTATTTTAAAAACTTAAGCTTGTGACTCTGCCAAAAAACGTTAATATTCTTACTCATTTTTTTTTACTATGTGTCACTCACGTTCTGTGACGATTTTGCTCCCTTGCCATTATAACCAATCCCATTCACATGCCCTGCAATAGCAATCATTGAGGTAAAGAAGAATTTAAATCGTACTACTTTAAAATAGTACACTCCTAGTGAATGTACCCCCCTAGAAAAGGCGGGACAGTACGTAATCTACGGTCGTTAAATGAAATAATGTCACCCATCGTGATTTTTTTTTAACGTCGTGGTGGCCCTGGGCGCGGTTGTATTTTTAATTATCACGCCACAACCGATACCGATTCCTTTGCCTTCATTTACCTTCCCAAGCATCGGAGGCATGGAAAGGGTGATGGTTTTTTTTTATTCACGTTCATCACGTAGAAGAACCGGCTACGGATATTAAAATTCAAGTGAAGTTAAAAAAATACCCACCACCTCCGCCATTTGTTTGAGGTTCATTTTTCGGCTCTTACATGGTTCGTTCGTTACGAAAAATCGTGATAATGTGCGATGCTCCTCACGAACGAGCGGCTGAGCGGAGGTTCAAATGAAATGTGCACTTCACCTGCCAACGACGGATTCGCAAACGGGTTCGGGATCCGCGGAGTAGTGAGGAATAATTTTAACCCACCACCCATCGATCACGCGGCTGTGCAACAGTGCGCAACGGATGACATCAACCTGACGCGCTGTCGAATTCCTTCGCAAACGGTCGCCGTGCGATGTTATGAAATCATCAGCGTTATTTCGCTTGAAGCGCGTTTCGCGCGGTTTGTCGTTGGCGGTGGAGTCGCGTCAATCAAAGGCGTTACGTAAAGCGAGGCCATTTCGCACCGATTGCCATTCGATGCAAGACACTGTCGTCCATTTTGCGGGGCAAGATGATAAAACATGCTTCGCGTGCCTTTGTCGCTTGGCATCAAACATGCAGATTTGCTACTGTACAGGGTTGCTCATGGACAGTCAACTAGGAGGAGGTTACATTTTCAAAATAGTTTCCGCAATTGTTTACATTTTGTCGATTGCTCTCTAGCAATAGTCCCGGCGAGTGAGCATGCTGTGACTTACGGGAAATGATTCAGTGTTGGACGACAGTTCACCGATGAGTGAGTCACTTGACGAGTGATCGGTAAGTTTTGGCCGTGAAAGTTTCTCACTGCAGACACTAACCCAGTTATTGTCGGTAAGGACAACTTTTCCGTTTGCGCACGATGAACTTTCCCCACCAGCTTTACCGCCAAACTATTCGAAATGCTGCATTGTTGGCTGCATAGTTGCTCCTGTGCTTTGTGCTATCGAGCCGAACGCACCCGACGGTCTCGGTAAGGATAAAGCTGTAATTGAATTTTGTCGCGTAAGGTAAAGCGGAAACTTTGCCCTCCCATTCCACAAGTTCGTGCATCTGGTACGGGCAGAAAGTTGTGTTTTGTGTGCAAGAATTTTTCCATTGGACACAATGCCGAAACTTTCTGACTTTGCAATATCAGCGCCCGAATAAAGCGCGACGGTGAAAAGGACACGCGCCGGTGTCTGTTTTGTCCTGGTGCAGAAAAAAAGACTGAGTCGATAGCAGCAAGGATTGTGCACACGTGCGCTCGTTCATCCGGAGGGATAAACAAACATGTTCCGAGAAAAATCACTTACACTTTTAAAACTGCTGCTACACTGGGGACTGACAACGTTCGACAACGTCGTAAAACTAGTGATAACATTTACATCACAACCCATCTCCCACCAGCCTCCCAGTGAAAACCGTGAAACATTCCGTCATCCTTTTAGGACCGGATGAGTTTTATGGAAAGTGAGCTCACCTCCTAAGCCCTGAAAGCGAGAAATTGACGTGCGCATTACGAAGACAAAGCCTGCCGGTGGACGGGTACTGAAGCTTATTACTTTTCAACGAGCCTATTCATGTTGTTTTTGTGTTATACTGCATGTGTGTATGTGTGTATTTGTGAGTAACTCGCGTTTAACGGGAGCCTCATAACCGGAAAGCTTCAGCCATTGTTGTCTTTTTTCAAACCGTCCTCCAAAAGAAGACCATCTCCGTTCCCATGGTACTCCAATGAAGGAGGTTTTTTAATGCTGCTATCTGCCTGCCAGGGCGAGTTTTCTATGGAAACCGAAACTTTCCACAGGATCAACTCCTTGGCATATCATTTAAGTTCATTATAGAACGAGCTTCCGAAAAATTCACCAGAATATCCCAAGAGGGAACTGCAGTTGTGCGCAAAAGTTTAAATTTCACCCCAAATCGAATTCGCCACCGTCCCTGCCGGGCTTCCTGCGAACTTTCTCGCCAAAGGCAAGAAAGTTTAGCTGATGCAATTGTTCGTCTGCCTCTTATCCGCCAAAAACCGTACAGTAGGGGTGGAATCTGCCGGGCCCGTCGGTTAATTTCGTTCGACGCAGCATTCAAAACTTTTCCCCGGACGATAATTCGCTTGTAGAAAACAAAACAACTACCCGTTAATTCGCTTCTCATCTTCATCGCCCATTTGATGATAAAGTCCCAACGATGAACAGAGTTGCCTCTCCGGAGCTGCCGGAAGTGATGAGCGTGAAATTGACGACACAAACGCTCATCCAACCGCTCCGGGACGGATGGTAGTAGTTTATTTTAGTTTTATTTTGGTTCATTTTTTTCACGAAACATAATTAACGCTTCCAGTTCACAGCCCCCTGCCCCCCAGCACGTTGGTGACCGAGGTCGTCGGCTTCCACTTTTCCCAGCCCAGCCCAGTACCGCCTCTATGCTCTAGGATAATAGTAACTTAATCGTTGCACTTTCGCTAGCGCCATTCGCAGCTTCATAGCGGGTTGCTTCGGTGGGGTGGGATGTGAGAAATGAGCGCGGGTCAACGTTGACCAACGGCCGCAAAGTGGACTTTCCATTTTTAGAGTTTGAGCTTTACACAGGCCGGTACCCGGGCGGTGGATTGTAAAGCGGATTGAGTGGAGGTTTGGTTTGGCGAGCTGCCGACCCTTTGCTCGCTATCTCTTCTTCTGTCCACCGGTTTCGAATGGAGAAGGAAAGAAAGTAATCACATTATACGTGCTTGTGAATTAAGGAGGAGAGGAGCTCGGGTTACACTTGTTGTGTAATGGGGCAGGGAGGAACAACAAAACAAAAAGCTTCATTCCTCTGAGAGCATACAGGCATTGCCATTAGTTTATCTCGGTGCTGGAAAGCGGTTTCATAATATACTAGATTTTTGGCCAACAACCTTGCATGGAAAACTGTGCTGAAATGATTGATGCTTTAATCAACGTAATTATAAGTTATCTAATGGAAATGTATGAAAGTAAGTAACTTTACTCATATCTGCAACAAAGGGGAAAAAAAAATATCGACCTATCTGGGTCCGAGCTTCGTGAGTTTAACAATACTAACAACAAAGTCTCAATTTTCATTAATGCTAAATCATTAAAAGACGAGAAGTAAATTTTTGAAACACCAATACGTTTTAATTTATTTGACCATTATCATACTTTAGTTCATTGCTAGGTTTGTTAAAAATGTTTAAGGAATAAAGTTTTCGTTTTTTCATTAGGAATGTGTATCTATTGCATGCACATTTTCTTTTTGTAAAAGTTTACGCTGCGTTTTTCTAAAGCTCAAGTGTAAGCAGCTCAGATTAATAATTTAAAAATAACATGTTTCCATTTTCTAAATTAATTACGGCAAAATGAACCAATGGACCGGTCTGTCACATGCCTGGACCAATTTGTTTCATTTTTGACCTTCATTTTTGCTTCTAAGATAGATCGATGTAATATTGAATCCGTAAAATTCGTTGGATTCGTTGAAAACAAATGAGTAAATAGGTTTGATTTCGTGGGAACCTACCTTGTTCAAACATACATAACGGTCATGTTCAGTTTAGAGAAATTAATCATCTGGCTTGTAAACGTTCGCTTTCGGAGCATTTTTGCAAAAATTAATTACTTTTCCAGGAACAGTTATGTGCAAAGGCATTCCTTTGGCTTTGGCAGAACAAAAAAAAATATGTAACGCAAAGTACATAGCGACTCTCGCCCATATTTCAACGCTCCCCATAGCTTTTTTCACCCCCAAAATTCACATTCGAAGAATGCAATTGCTTCTAGTGAATGTAACACCGTGGGTCAAAATGCAATTTAGCACGCCAGCATCATTAGCCTAATTCGTAGAACCAAATTCTGCATCTCGATGGCATTCCTATTAGGGTGGTGCTGCTGTCCGTTCGGAGCCGATTAACAAAATCTGCATTTCCACTGAGCCGCACCAGCAAATCCTGCCAAGTTCTTCGGTGGTTTTCGCCTTCCCAAAACAACCATCCCCTTCGCTGGGAGGAAACGGGCTGCAGACAAAGACGTGGCGAAAACAATCGCTGCGCGACGAAGCGTTTCATTAAAAACTACGCATATTCAGCATTCCTGTTCGGCGAGACCTTCGAGGAAGCACCTAGCAGGTTTTGTCAATCGTAGATTTATGCAAATTATCCACACCCTGTCTCACCGGACCGGGCGGGCGCAGATGGTTCGACTCCCAGGCCCGGCTCAAGGCTGTGCAGCGAAGCGCGTCTTCTCGCGACGAGCGCGCCACCTGAAGACAGGCAAGTACGTTCGTATCGACTTGCGATGCAATGGTTGAGAAGCGAAATCCGAAGAAGTGCTTCTCCGGGAGCTGAACCGGTGGAGCCAAAAGCACCTTGAATAAAGTTCGTGTACCGTCCCGGGCGCTAACCGGTAGCGCAAATACCAACACACGCGCGCGCGCATGCACACACTCTCATACAGCAGGAGGAGGCTGTATCACTGACGGCAGGTGGCATGGTGGTGTCAAATTTGTTCACTATCGTACACCGACAGCCCGCCGGTTTGGTTGCAGTTTTGCAACGGTGAATGGAATGGAAGTAGGCCCCGAACCAGCCCGACTGACTTGACTGGGTGGACACGCTCGAGCGAAACCTGTTTCCGTGGCGTGGAGCAACCACCGAAAAGCATCAGGACCTGCTCGTCCAATTAGACGATAATAATCAGATGTCGGTAATGCATGCTGATGGCGCAGCTGGAACCGATTCCGAATATGAGGACTCATGTTGCATAGTTGATCTCATGCTGGGTTCTACTGCGCTCCTGTCCCATCCCAATAGAGTGTAAAATTGAATGATGGGTTAATGTAAAGAACGTTATGGTGGTGTTTAATTTAATTTCGTTGTGATAAAGGATAAAATAATTTGCCACGATTGTCATCAAACTATTTTAAAGCGCAAGTAAAATGTCATGCTAGTTTTCAATATTTTAACGCTTCGGCTCTTTTACGCCTAAATGTATGCAATCAGTTTGAACGGAGCTTTCATCATGACCATCCTCCTTGGAAGAACATGAAATATGTTCTGTAAAGGCAAACAATTTTAATTTAAAAAACGTGATACTATGTTTAGAAAGTATTTTTAAAGAGTCGATTACAAATATTAGACATCTAGATGGGTATAAAAAAAAGGGCTAAAATAAGGGCTCAAAATTGATGCCTTATCTCCTCTACCAGATGCCTGACTTGAAGTGATCTTAATAATTACATCTTGCTTCAAGTGTGTGTAAATTTATTCGTACATTTTCTAAACATATGTTTAATTATTGTTCTGTTTTTTTTTCACAGAAACGCTAGAATTAACCGCATGCCAGCATTTGAGGCGCGCGGAGGCACGTCGCGCCAAGTCATTAGGCGATGGTTTGCTGCAAACCGTGCGGATACCGCGATGTACCGCAATGGGTGACTTTGAACCGGTGCAGTGCTCCAACGAACTGAATGGGACCGAGTGCTGGTGCGTGGACGAGTATGGCGTCGAGATTACGGGCAGCAGGCGTAGCCACGCGGATGACGTCAACTGTACGCGTGTTGAGAACCATTGCCAAGCGTCCAGCTGCCGTATGTTCTGTCCGGCCGGGTTCGCAAAAGACCTGGCCTCCGGTTGCCCTGTCTGCCGATGCCGGGATCCGTGCGAAGATATCCAGTGTCCGCGAGGTCAGCAGTGTGAACCGCAGGAGGTGCAGTGCAAGACGGAACCCTGTCCACCGATTCCGACGTGTAAGTAGCAACTGCGGCCCAAATACCAATACATCGCAGTAGGCCCAGCATGTGTTGTTTGTCTTCTTCCGCACGCAGGTCGTAAAGCACGCAGCTTGAATGATCTCTGCCCGGCGGGACAGCCACTGGCAATCACGGGCACCATTCGTCCATTCCTGTGCGGAAACGATCCGGGTAAACCGAGCTGTCCACCGCTGTATCGCTGTCTGGTGCAGGGTAGCAACGATTACGGCGTCTGCTGTCCGGCTTCGCTACAGTTCGAGAAACCGGGTAGCTGTCCCCGGGCGAACGAAATTGAATCGACAGATAGCGCAGGATTCCTGTGTGGAACACCCTGCAGTCACGATCTGGAGTGTCCGCAGATGCAGAAGTGCTGTCAGTCGGATGGTTGTGGTCGAAACTGCCAGCAGCCACACAATGTTACCGTTTGCCACCAGGCACGCATGCTATCGGAGCTGCTCTCCGTGAATGAACGGGAAGGACGTGGATATGTGCCACAGTGTGATGGACCGGGTGGTAGCTTCTCCACTCGCCAGTGCTCACGCAATGGACTGGTGTGCTGGTGTGTTGATCCGAAAACTGGCAACAAAGTCAAGGGTACGATGGGAGCGGCTGCTAGCGTAAACTGTGAGGCTATCGAGAACATGATCGGAGCTCGTAGTGGAGGACGCAGTGTGGACGGAGCGCAAACGTTGTGTGATCTTAACATCTGCGCCGCGGTCTGTGAGTATGGCTTCAAGAACGACCACAACGGATGCCCGACGTGCGAGTGCTCGGAACCATGTGAAGGATATCTTTGCCCGAGTGGATCGCACTGCGAGGTGGCCAAGGATCCGAAGTGTGAAGCGTACTCGGGACTGTGCTCTTCCGAACCAGTCTGTAAGCCGGATCTGGTATACTCAAACCCTTGTGAGATTGGAACGCCACTTGCCGATAACGGTACTGGCGAGCTGCTGTTCTGTCATATGGGTAAGTGTGAGACCATACTCAATGTCGCTTTTCAACCTCTACTATATGATAAACAATCTTTCACAGATCGACCCAAGAGCCGCGAGTACCAAAGCCGTAGCTTCTTTGACGACGAGGAACAGGATGAGGACGAAATCGGTCGTAAACGATCGATGTCCAACACCATCATGTGTCCGGTAGAGACGCACGAGTGTCGCAAACTGCACGGTGAATCTCGAAGTGTCTGCTGCCCTCTGGCGACCGAAGGCGAAGACGAAGATATCGCGGAAGAACGTCAGCAAACTAGTAAGTGAACCTGTTTGTATCCGCTCTAAGTTTTGCTACAACCCATGTTTTCCACTTCTAACAGTGTGCGAATACTTGCGTGACTTTTCCGATCGCATGGAGGGAACAGTGGAAGGGATGGAGCTGGCTCTTCCAGCACCGTCCTGTACGGCGGATGGAGGTTACCAGGCAATGCAGTGTGTGACCCGCAAGACCAAAGTGAAGATATCGGAGCAGAGGAAATACATCGAACAGAACAGTATTCGTCGTATGCGAAAACTACTAGAAGATGCTACGGCTGCGGGTCAAACCACCGCGACGACCGTGACCACAACCACCTCCTCTATTGCTTCGGAAACAGAAGCTACTTCGGTAAATGCTCAAGTTCGTGCACGACGTGCCGCCAATCCAACGCCCGACAGTACACTCAAGCTGCTACCGGTTACCGATGCGGAACAGATGATCACAGGTGATGGTGTCGGAATCTACGCCATGCCCGGCTATCTCGGCGTTCAAGCGCGATCGGCCAAGATCATCGATTTCAATCGTCTTGAGTCGAAGAACGGTAACGCAAACCTCGACAAACCGGACATTAAACCGTCGACGCTGCTGAAACGTCCACTGGTGGTGCCGACTCTTCCGACTCCTATGCAGGAACAGTTGGTGGAAGTCGAAGTCGAAGAGTGCTGGTGTGTTGATGGTTTCGGAACGGAGATACCCAAAACCCGTGGCTTCAACGCAACCACCAAGAGCTGTGAGGCAACACGAGAATCCCTCGGGTGTTTGGACTTAACGTGCCGCATGGGCTGTGACTATGGGTTTGTGCTCGACCCGGACACGCAGTGTCCTTCCTGCGAGTGCCGCGATCCATGCGACAGTGTCAACTGTCCGGACGGGCAGGAATGCCGTTCGGTGGAAGTTTCCTGCGAGGGTGAATATTGTCCACCCGTACCTGCATGCTTCCCAAAGAAGCCGGGCCAATGTCCGTTCCTCGTACCGCCCGGATCGGAGAACTCCGAGTCGGACTCTTGTGAGTACGAATGCCGCACCGATGCGCACTGCGATGGTTCGAAACGTTGCTGCTCGAACGGTTGCGGGACGCAGTGCGTTGAGCCCCAGCTGAAGACCGCCTGCCAGCATCTGCAAACGATTCAACTTCACCAGGCATCCGAATTGGGTGTTCCACCGAAGCAAAAGTACATCGCTCAGTGCGACATCGACGGTAGCTTCCGGACGATCCAGTGCGGTCCCGGTAACGTCTGCTGGTGCGTGGATGAGTTCGGAAACGAGAAGAGCGGCACTCGCACCAACAACGGACAACCGAACTGTGAGATGTTCCCGAAAACCGAATGTCCTCTGCTAAAGTGCCGGGCGTGCGAGTACGGCTATAAGATTGATGCGAACGGCTGCAAAACGTGCGAGTGTCGCGACCCGTGCGGAGAGATCTCCTGCCCGCGTGGTGAAGAATGCCAGCTGATACAGGTGGAGTGCATTTCTGTACCGTGCCCGAAGATGCCGATCTGTGTGCCGATTCGGGAGTCCGTCTGTCCCGAAGGACTTCCGCTGCGTTCGAGTGGGCGGGAGATTGTGTGCGGTCCCCAAACCGATGCGGACACTTGCCCGTCCACGCACATCTGCCAGCTGAATCCGATCAGTAACCGAGGAGTTTGTTGTGGCAAGACAAGTGAGTATTGGTGCGTGGGAAGTGGAACAGTGTAGCGTTAGGAATAGATTTTTAGCATACATTGCAACTGAAGACAGTCAACAGCATTTGTGGAATAGAATATCTCTTTTTGAGCGGAACGCTGGAGAGACTCTTTTGTCGGGCGATATTCTACAACACAAAACTCTGCATCATACCTCAGTCAAAAGTCTTTGACCATAAATTACATTAATTTCAATTAGAATGCGTAGGAAACTTGTCCATATGACGGTCCAAAATAATCCTCCTATTAACGCCGTATTTTAACAAATTGCCCCTGCCGCAGGAGACGTTTGCTTCGAGTCGATCGATCAGAGCTGCCTGCAGATGACGGAATCCGGTGCCGAAAGCAACGAGCTAGATAGCATCACGCGATGGCGCTTCAGCCCACGGCTAAACAAATGCGTTCCGGTGACGCTACCCCGCGGTGTCTTCTGCCAGTCGAAGAATCTCTTCCACAGCGAGCAGGCTTGCAACGGTGTCTGTCCGGTGCTGTCCCAGTGTGAACGACTTCGCCTGAAAAACGCAATGGCCGCCAAACGGGCCGGACAACCAAACACCTGGTTCCAGCCGCGCTGCGATCCGGAAACGGGCTTCTGGAGTCCGGTACAGTGTTTGGGTTCGATGGGAGCCACAACGACCGAGGCAACGAACGAACGAACGAACGGTACGGCCACGAACGAACCTACGGCCGTCGGTGTGTGCTGGTGTGCGGACAAGAAGGGCGCACCGGTGAAGGGTTCGCTGACGAAAGGCTCGGAACCGAAGTGTAGCAGTCGGCAGGCACGGCGCCGGGGCGATTCGCTCGAAACATCCTCCAGCGATCCAGGTTGGTAGTTTGTTTGTGTCCCGTGTAATTTGCAGAACCATTAGAATAATCTCTTTTTTCACCTCGCCCCCGTCACCTTCTCCAGTGATGGAAGAACTGATCCGTCAGATCACGTTCCTGGTGGACGAAAACAATTATCTGGTCGATGAGGAGCTGGAACCTGTGCAGCCTGTTTCGGTGGCCAGCGCCAACTACGCCCCAGAGCCACGATACATCGGTTCGGTTTCGTCCGTTACGGAGAAGGTCATCGAGCTGGCACGTACCGCCGAAAGTCGCAACTACATCAGCGACAGTGGATCGGAACCGATCGCTAAACGACTTACCGCATCCGCAACACGTTGCCAGGCACTACAGATGGCTGCCTCGTTCCCGGTCGCCTGCGACAGTGCCGGATCGTTCGAGCCAATGCAATGCAACGGCGACACTTGCTGGTGTGTTGATGCTGCCGGCAATCAGCTGCCGCTCTCCAGCACCTTCAAACGTGGTCAACGGTCGTGTTTGTTCACACCGATCGATGTGGTCGAGATTGAGCTGCGGCTTAACAACATCCAACCGCAGCGGGCGCTCCTACACGTGTACGAAACCCTGCGCAGTGAGCTGTCCCTACTCGTGGGCAGCATCTACGACAACTACCGGGTGCAGGAAAACGCGGACGGCAGCGTTACGTTACGGTTCGATCTGATCGAAAGCACCAAGGTGGACGATGCGTACGCGATCGAGGAAATGGTACGCGAGGGTGCGTTCGCACTTTACCACGGACAGCTCGTCGCGGACATGACACAGTCACGGTTCGCGCACCGCATCTCCGTCGGTGTTCCGCTCGCGCAACCATCGTCCGGCATACCGGAGAACACCTTCCAGACGATCGTGTTCGTGCTGGCAACCGCTTCCGCTTTTCTCGTCGCCATCTTTGTGGTGTTTGTGATGTTGAAGCGCGGGCGCAGCACGAAGGCAAAGCACTACTCCAGTGGGGAGAAAATCTTTGCCATCGGTGCGGACAAGTACGTTGATTACAGTTCGCCCATCTTCGTGCTCAGTGCCAACGATAGCAAATCGATCCAGCACCACCAGCAACAGCAGGATCGCTCTGACTAAACGGCTTCGTTTAGAATCGAGAAACCGGACAACCGATTTCAAACGCGAAAAAGCTACTGGCAATGTACATGCCTAGCATGTCGCCCGTTTCAAGTTAAACCACCCGCCACGGGCAATAGTTCGGCTTCGAACACATCTTGTTCAGATCCGCTAGGTTTCAAACTACCGAATAGGTTTCGAAGCTGGCAGGAACTGTACACTCTAGAAAACGGATAGGTAGCGTTCGCTAATTTTATATATTGTACATATTGTGAACATTCTTCACTCGCTGGAACTGCAGCGAAGACAGATGAATATAAGAAAAAATGCAAATGCAGTTCATCTTTTCAAATCCTCTAACGAGCTATTGTTTTAATGTGGTTTCGATCGATCGTTTTTTTATCTCTCTTTCGATGATGTTACAGCGTTTTGTGTTTTAAAAGAGTGTCTGCGCGTGTCCATTTTGGGAACATTTACACTGTGCCAAAACTGGCACTGCTAGGGAAGATGGTGTAAATAAGCCAATCAGTTACAGTAAAAACATTGCCAAGACAAAGGGACAGATCAAATCCATAAACAGAACTTTGCGGAATTGAAAATGATGAACGAGGACATTTTTTTTTGTTGGTTATTTGGAAATGTCAGCACCACTAGTTCGTAAGGGTTCATATTGCTCTGTCCAAGCGTTTCGATAGGCTGCTTCTGCACAGATTACCCCGCAAGTTTGTGGCTTGCCGCTCGGTGCATGAGGAATATGCTATTTATTTATTATTTCCCCGTATTGATCCCCCACCTTTAAATTATCCCATCTCTCGATCCGTATTGTTCTTCCTACCTCTAGACAAATTACGATTTAGAAGTAACATGTTTCCCGAACGCTTGTCGAAACAAGTCGGCTTCATAGCGAAACGTCTGATCGGTCCGTTTGTTGCTGCTGGTGGCGTCTGGTGCTCTTATTAGTATCCTTCTTAAAAGTACGCGGTGTGGTATCTGCAAACTATCTTTCTTTTTTCAAAAATGTGTACATATTCGACTCTACGATCCTACGATCTGGTGATAAAACATAAGACACAAAAAAACGGATGCGAATATGCGTGCAAAAAGACGAGCAAGATGGATGTTCTCCGTTTATTTGTGACCTGTTATTTTGTTTTGTTCGATTATGAAATAAAGAAAATTAATATACAATGCGTGTCATCGGTGTTTTATTTTTGTACGACTATAATTACGACTATAATTCGTTGAAACTCAGAAAACGTGCTTTTAATCATTTTTCATTGTTCCTTATGTGTGTCGCGTTTAATCTCACCGATTTCTCACCAACTTTTAAGAGAGGATCTTCATGAATAACCCATTACGCATATTCATACCAGAGTTTGGTATTATGAATTTCTTCATAAGATATTCATAACATCCTTTTGTTATTCATAGAAAAAAAAACAAAAAATCTTCTTACCAGAGGATATTAAATATGTCAATAGGTGGTGCTGAACAAAGTCGATTCATTTTAACGAAGACTGTTTTGGTTTTGACGACGAACGACAGAAAACTTCAAATTTTTCCTCGAACGTTTGAATCGATCCGTACTGCTTCAGACAGATTAAAATAGCGTACCATAATAGAACGAAAAAAACATGCATTGTTATGGCACTTGGAATGTTTTATAGCACAAGAAACGTCAAAAAGATGTCAATCCGCGGAGTTTGCCCGCATGACGAACTTTTGAATTTTCCGACAAACTCTTGAACGTTGCATTGCGCTGCATAAGTGTATTGGTACAATGATGTGATATTCGCTGTCTGTCTGTAGTTAGTATTTGATGATTTTCTCATTCGTAGAAACGCTGAAAAATTCAATTGTCTTGTTTTGTGCTGAATTCCTATCCTAAATAATTAAAATTAACAGACGTCATAGTATCTGAATAACAGCTTCAAATTTGTGGTTAACCAGCTGTTAATAAGGAGCCCAGTAGTGCATTCGCGCCAGCAGGGTACTGTTGCTTACTTACCTCATCGATTGTTTACAATATTTTGTTTACATTTGGGAAAATATCTTGCAATACGAACGACACGGAGATCGATCTGGAAATATTTCGAAAATTTCATTTTACGTGCTGTCCTTGTCCAAGTTGCAAGTAGTCCAGACAAAGTATTTTTTTTTCAATAACTAGTTTTGATTTGGGGGTTGCTTGCATTACCACCATTGTTGTTGTTCGCGAAAAGTAATACAACGAACAATCAGCAAAGCAGCAGTGCGTGACGTTTAGACAGTGCGAGGATTTTTTCTTGAACAACAAAACAAGAAAGCACAAACTCTGAGGTTGTGGACACAAAAATGGCTGAAATTCGTGCAATGGAACATCCAACACTGAAGGTAAATATATTGAATTTAAAACACGCCTACGTGCGTCGCAGTGATGATGTGTGGATGAAATTCGCCAAATTTCTTTCTTTTCTGCGTCGCAATAGCAGGCGACGAGATTTTGTTGCGTCTGCTCCATTAAAATGGGCCTATGTGGAAGAGAAACAAAATGGCTCTCAAGGGCGATGGCGATGAGCATTAGTGTGTTAGAAAATTTTGCACAGCTGTTTTTGGTACAGGGAGAATGTTCCCTTCATGTAGCGTGTCATTTTTCGTTCCCCCACCACTCCCTTCAATCTGTGTTCATGCTCGTCAGCTGTTAGCTGGTTTAGCTGATAACAATGAAATGATTGGTTGATTCCAACACAGCATTATGGTTGTTCACCCCACTATTTATGGTGCCCCCCCCTTGTGCCGTTCCAGGTGCCGTATGAAATCTTGAACAAACGTTTCCGAATTGCACAAAAAACGCTTGACCGTGAGCTGAGCCAGATACAGAATGTGGCCTCGGAGCTAGAGAAAGGCCTGACGGAGGGCTCGGACAGTACGGAGATATCGCGTCTGCTCGGCGGAGTGGTCGAGCGACTGCAGGTATTGAAGCGTAAGGCCGAGGAAAGCATTTCGGAGGAGCTGTCAGCCGGATATGTGTGCAAGCGTCGCCTAGAGCATCTGAAACAGAACGTCAGCCCACCGGTCGATGCGACCACGCTCGAGCTGCAAGCAGCCGCCACGAACCAATGGAAGAAGATTCGACTGGATCGCATGATCGTGGAGCATTTCCTGCGCCTCGGTTACTACGACACCGCCGAACGGTTGGCCGAGCGCAGCGGCATCCGCGATCTAACCAATCTGGACATCTTCCAGGTGACGCGCGAAGTGGAGCGCGATCTGGTGAATCGCTGCACGGTGAAGTGCATCGCCTGGTGCAACGACAACAAGACGAAGCTGAAGAAGATCAACTCGACGCTCGAATTTCAGTTGCGCGTGCAGGAGTTTGTAGAGTTGATTCGTGACGACAAACGGCTACTGGCGGTGCGTCACGCTCAAAAATACTTCCCCTTGTTCGAACATGAACAGCTGAAGGAGATTCGTCAGTGTATGGCGCTGTTAGCGTTCCCGGTTAGCACGGAAATCGAACCGTACAAGACGCTGTTCGATCCGCAGCGTTGGCACGATCTAGTATTGCACTTCCGGCTGGAAAACTATCGTCTGTTCCAGCTCCCGGCCCAGTCCGTGCTGAGCGTAGCGGTGCAGGCAGGCATTTCCGCACTGAAAACACCTCAGTGCTACTCGTACACATCGAAGAACATGAACTGCCCGGTATGCCAGGAGAACGTGAACGAGATTGCCGAGAACCTGCCATTCTCACACTGCGCCCAAAGCCGTCTGATATGCAGGTGCGTGTCAATGAAACATCTTTCGAGTAGAAAAGTTTTTGTTAACGTTCTTTTATTTCACGCTTGCAGAATCACTGGCAAACCATTGAACGAGCACAACCTGCCGATGATGTTGCCGAACGGTCAAATCTTTGGCCAGCAGGCGATCGAACAGATGCGTCGCGACAACGACGTACTCGTTTGCCCGAAAACAAACGACACCTTCCGTGCGCCAAAGATCGAGAAGGTATTTGTGATGTAGTAGCATCACGAAAAACTTTATTTTTGCTCTGGCATATTGGCGTACTTGTGTAAGCAATTTTCTTTCTTGCCCCAATTAATGGGTACAATAATCTTCTCTTAAATCGATTCATTTGCGGCTAGTGGTATAAAACAGCAATATATGCATAGTTTTGTATTGAATTATTTTCAACCTGTTTCTGCTGCGTAAAGTAATCGAATTATACTTTTTGGAAATAGAATGAAACGAACACCCAACGTTTTTCGTGGTCGAAGGCAAGCAATTGAACTGTTTTACCGATTTCATCTTGCTATTCGAGAATCGTTTCACATCGATTCGTTGCCCCTTTTTATCTTACCTTTTATGTTGCATATTTTAAGCCATAAATTCGTGGTAATAACATCGAACTCGTTTGGCGAGTTTCTGTTCTACCATTTATTTTTTGTTTTCGTATGAATATTAGTATTAAGCTAAAACAAAGCGTGTGATCCTACCCCTACCCCCTCTCTATCTCTCTCAGCTATGGTTAAGACAAATTGCTTTCAAACAATTCAACGTTCGAACTGTACATTTGAACAATATCTTTGGATCGATAATTGTAAGACACGATGTAATTGTACCATCGCCTACATACATCCATCAAATCAGATAGATATAGTGTTAGGGTGAGGTCAATCCGATGGTCTGATGTTTCCTTTTCTATAAGGAATAGCGTCCGATGCAGTAATAATCACATAAAGTTATCGCGCAAGACATGTTCAACGAAAAAGACGATGATAAGTTCTAACGAACCCGCACGCAGAAGTGGCGAGGCTATGCCATTGCTTCGATTCGATTCGATTACAATCCATTCGGCATGATCGAACACTATCAGGCCTGTGCAGTGGCAAATTTGCAAGTGTATACAGCAGAACGAGTCAGCTCAGTAGGAATAAGAAACTATGATTTGGCAAGATGATTATGATGATGATGATATATTATTATCGGTAAGCAAACTCGACTGGAGTAGGGTGTCGTGCAGATGGTATATTATCGAGATTAAGATAACTAATGGTTTGCTATGATTTTCAATAAAAAAAATACAAAACTTTAACAGCTTTAACAACAGCGGTCTTTCAGTGACAATTGTGATATAACATCCTGAAATTTGGAAACCGAAGAAGAGAGGGAAAAATTATACGCAGAAATTGTAAAGAGTAAAAACTTACTACGAAGTAATCAATTGCTAACACATAACACTGTTTTAGTAACCTAAAGCGACGGGCACACGTTAAGCTTTACGAGAAGATTTCTTTTCGATGAAACGAAAAAAATGATATTAAATCTAGCAAAAGGCAGTTCTGTCAGCAAAAATGTTTTAACAATACGCCTACTTCGGTGAGCATTCCGCGGGGTATTTCGGATTCTTCTGATGAGTCAGATATTTTGGTTGAAATATTAGTACATACTTTTGGTACAATAGTATTATTTACTCATTAATCTTTGTTCCAGAAATGTTGTCCTTTTCTCATCATACAAACAGGCGCTCCCTATAGCATTTCCTTTCACAGTGTTAAACGAAACACACTGGCTTAGAGTGGTATTACAGCGAAACATTGAACAACACGACACTAGGAAACTCGTTCTGGATGTAAGACCGTCAAGATAACTGCGCTTAGCTAAGATTTAAACTACGTGATAAGTATAGTAAGTATGCGTTATTTGTTCGTTTTTATTAACTTTCATCTTCCATGCAGCGTCACGCACGCTGGGTCGGAGAAGTTTCTGTGCCATTTCGTTGTATGAATCTGCTCCACTACAACGGTGTGTTACCAACAGTACCTCCCAGCATGCCCTTGTGCTCAGTGCCTTTACACCATACCGGGTGGGATGACTAGATGTATGTATTGATGGGATCGATTACAATAAACGGGAGCTTCATCACTATACCAAACGCGATGCTACGATAACAACCGTATGGGTCCACTATTCTTTAACCCCGCTACGGTGCCTTCCCTTTAAACATTCTATGATTAGAAAATATTCACAAAATTATTCCTCCCGAACAAAGCTAAATTATCCTCGTACTTAGATCGTTGCTGTTGCTGCTGAAAGTGGTGGTACTCCTCAAAGTAGGACAGTTGCGTTGCCGCCGGGAGTGACTTGAAGGGATGCGTGGCTGACGCACTGGAGCCACCCTGACTGGTCATGCCCGATGCAGCCGAGCTGGCGGCTACCGAAGTGCAGGCCCGGTTGTAGTGATGGTGGTGATGGAAACTGCTCGCGTTTTGATTATAAAAATACTGGGCCGCTGCTGCCGTGGCCGCCGCCGAATGTGCCGCAAGGTGTCCCGATGATACAGACTCAACCAGTTGCTGCGGATGTTGTTGCTGCTGCTGGCCGTGTTGTTGTTGCTGTTGCTGGTGCTGCTGTTGCTGCTGTTGTTGGTACTGGTGATGTTGATGGTAGGATTGGTAGGAATGACGGTGATAGTGTGCCGGTAGAGCATGTTGAGCCAGTATGCTGCCATGACTGATGGACGATGTAGCAGACAGTTGCGATGCTTTTTGGTGTCAAGTAATCAGCGCTTGCCCGTTGTTACCGTGGACACGCATGTGCCGGTTCAGATTGCCGGATTGTGAAAATCTGAAAGACAGCGGATAAAGTAAATGAAACATGGTAAAATTTAAAGAAAAGAACAAATTATAAACGATTCAGCTCGCCACCGACAAGGTTAATTATAGGGTAAATATATCAGTTTTTGGTAAATTGAATGAAACATCAATTGAAAATAATATTCTAAAATGCAATGCATGTCGGTTTACTTAGTTTGTTTCGCTAAAATGATGTAAGTTTCTATCTAAGTTTTTATCCAAAATATGTAAAATTTACTCTCTTTTTAAAAAAATACATATATTCTTTTAATTATAGTGGGATCGCCGTATTGTTATACAAAATAGACAAATATTTTAACAATGCTGCCATTTTTTAAATTTTAAATGCTAAAAAAGGTTTCAAAACATATCCAACCATTCCATAAAAAAATATAAACTCTCAATTTGTGAAAAATATAAATGTACCATGATTGTGACAAATCATTTTTTTTCTTATTTAAACATCATCTTTCAACTTTTTTGTTGCATTTAACAGGCTATCAACAACTAACACAACAACAAACCATATGTGCAAGTGGTCCGTGAATAAGAAAGGGAGCAGGACAGCATTATTTGAGGAAATTAAGCACTTTTCATGAATTTTGAATGAAAACTTAAACTAGCAATTCACCTTTTTATAATACGTTTGATAATATGTAAAAAATGATGCGTCAATATTTTCCATAAACTGTAGGATTAAAGGATATCCCTTTTAGCGTCATGATGGGATGTCCATTAATGGAACATTATCTTCATTTTTTAAGATAAAAAAAAACTCTTTCTCAAACAGTGCATAATAATCGTTGCCCTAGCAACCGTTCAACACTTACCGCAGCAGACAGAGCTTGCACTGGTACGGCTTTTCGCCGCTGTGCAT
>JXWZ01005700.1:0-26630 GCA_000956215.1 Anopheles farauti No. 4 | reverse complement strand
GGCTGTAATCGATTTAATCAGCCATATAGTGGGCAATTTGTACGCTCGTAAAACCCGAACCTCCGATCCACGGTGTGACGTCGCCATTAAAGTGCCACTCGAACGCGCTTGTAACCGCCGCCGGAGATGGTAACGGGTGATGCTGTCCGCCGCCCATCACGCCTCGCGGAACGAGCCTAGAACACATGTTCGGCCCAACACCTTTTCCGCCGGCTATCACCGGGAATCAAACGTACCATCATAGGCCGTGATAGTTTCGTTTTTGGCCCGGTACGGCCCGCACGATCGGTATCGTCATCGGCGTGACAGCGACATGATCAGCGAAATGGGATGGACGCACCTTCGTCGCGCTCCGCCGATATGAATGACACCGCTAGAGGACGAGACAAACATCAAAGAATCGTTTATTGGCTCGTAAAAGATCGACCGCATCTCGAGTTCCCCTACCCGACCGGCGGATCGATCGCGATCGGATTGAACTAAATCCGCCCCGATCGCCCCGAATGATCGCCGCCCGGGTATCGTTGGGATCTTTGCGCTCCGAAAGCAGACGGCGGAGGACGAAAGGAACAACTCCAATAATTGTCAACGGTTATGCGTCGTTTTATTACACTTAGCATAAATTATAATCTCATTAAATTTCTTCTCCCTCGTTCCGGTTGCAATGCACAAACCGCTTGGCATTTTCTTTCGGCAGTATGTGTGTGCGTGTCATAACATGGGGGTGCCGAAAATAAAAATCAATCTGACACCACAGCAAGCCACGCTAAAACCCAGCACAGTGCAGCCCTCGGTGACTGGTCGGTCGTAAACCGTGGCCTTCAATGGGTGCTGTTTTGGGCATTATTATTGTTATTAACATTATTATTATTACGCATATTATTGGTATTATCGCGTTCCCTCCCTGCACTGACCACTTCCCTGTCCCCCGTACAGAAGAGCGAGGGTGCGGATTTGCATTCGGTACCATGCGTTCACCGAAAATCATCACCCGGTTCACTCCGTGAGCACGCGGTATTATCTCCAAGAACCCAACCCAGTTCTCTATCGGATGCTTTTTCGGGAAACACTAATCTTCCCCCTCCTCGTATGCCCGGCGCATGAGGCAAAGAAAATCATAAATGTAAAAACATCGAAATAAAAGCGAAATTTGAATAATTCTACCATAACATAAAATCGATTAAACGTTGAACCTGTTTGTTTTTAATTGAAAATTAATATCAAAAAGCCATTCTCTCCGGTGTGTGTGTCTGTGTGTCTGTGTGTTGGCGGCGGTCACTTTCCGTGTGGGCAACCTACGACAGGTCGATGTCGTTTTTTAGGGGGAAACGGAATGGATTTTATGTGCCAAGCCGGCGCTCGGAGATCGTTTTGGGCGGGCCGGGATCAAATGGAGATCCCAATTTAAGTTGCCTACTCTCCTTCTCGCCAAACCAATCCACCCTTCCCACCCTGGTGACATTCGTCAGCTTTGCCATGTTTGAATGAATTCCAGGGAGTTTGTGTTCGGGAATGTCATTTATTCGTGAGAGGTTATTTGACACTTCATTTGTTGATTTAAATGTTGTTTGGATCCGTTTATGATCTCTAATTCGTAAAGGTGACCTACCTTTCATAAGGATTATCAAGCAAATCATCTATTTCATAACCCAAAAGGTACGCAACAGGCATTTATCTATTTCTTACCCCCCTGCATTTTGTCGCAACGCTATCTACTATTTCCCAGCAAAACTCACACACCAATCAGCCAATCTTGATACAAGTGACTTGATATAACCACAAACACCTGGTGGTCTCATTCAAATGACTTCCAGCTGTCAGACATTGTTCCGGAATGACTAAACCTAGATGCCAAACACACCACCAACACGAAGGAAATCAGTCTCACATTGCCACCGAAAGACTGAAAGCTGTCACACAAACGAGCTGGCCTGCAGAAGGGAAACGTGTGAAGAATAAGCCACTAGGCCCATCATTAGCCTCCTACGGTGCTGTGTGTGTGTGCCTCTCAGCCAATTTGCTAACCTAAACCAAATCGGCAACCGCTGGTGGTATCTCCGGTAACGTCTGCGGTACAGTGGAACGTACAGTTGCCTCCAGCAGATCATCAATTGGTTACATAGGCCACAAAAGTCATAACCATTATTGGATGCTGCTCTCCTGTGGTAGCCTGTCTCGCCCTTCTCACTACACTTTCTCAACCCCACGGACGCTCTTGACCTCCGAAACCAAAGCTACCGGGCTGTGATTTACGGCTCATGTACCAATAAAAGTGGGATTTTGTGGTAACCGTGCCGTAACCGTCGTTCCGACGGCATGGGCGAACTCCTGTAATCCTTCTTTCACAGTGCGGAAAGTCTGGTGCAAAAGTGCGAAATTCCAAAACCCGTTAACCTTGCCTTGCCGCAAGCGCGATCGCTCAAGACGGGACGACCAGAGATGTCAGAGCGTGAAGATGCGCCATCCCTTCGTCAGTTATCATCGGCAGCAGCAAACCGGGCGTTCATGACTCAGATAAGCAACGACCGCTTGTCGCACAAAAGAAGCTAAACTTCCGCGTACGGTGTTCCGCGTGACAGAACAAAACGAACAAAACGAACAAAACTCTCGCCAGATCTCGTTACCGTCAGACCGTGTATATCACAGATAATCGATGCCATTGTCCTACTAGTACTGGCTACTGCCAAGATTTCGGTATGTGCCTGACAGATGGCACCGGCTCAGCCGGCTTCCTACAATGGGCGTCTGTAAAGAGGCACCGAAGTGGTCCCAAAACCGGCAAACAGGATTAGGATCAGCTTGAGCAAAGACGCAGCAAACAAATATCTCACCGGCTGCAGCTGCCATTCGGTGGACGCAATCTCGAAAATCAACCTTCTGACCTTCTCCACACCGGTCAAAGACGTTTCCACGGCCATTGCCAGCGCAACGGACAGCGGTTTCATCTTTCATCTACAAGAACAAACCGAAAATGCATTACAATCAAGCAAATCGGGCGACGATGGCGGCACACGTTCGCCGGAGAAAGCCTTGTACCGACCGGCCCCCAAAGGTTCTCCACGGTAAAGACCTGCGTCGGGGTACTTGTTAATTTTCTCACGCATCTTCACCGTCACGCAGCGCGCGTCCCGGCTCCAGTTCTGGTTCCCGACTTCCCCGACACACACCGGAATTCGGTGCAGCGCCGAAGACACGCAATGCACTTCTTTCCATACGGATCTCGTTTCATCTTTTGCATAATTCGCCAGCACCGTGAACATGTTGTCCGCGGCCACGATATGATACGCGGTACGCCAAACGGTTCGGTGCGCGCGTTGGCCATTATTACATTATGCAAATTAATCATATTTGCAAGATTTATTTCTGTGCCTGCACGGGCCCCTTTCCGCACCTGTATCATCCAGCCTGGCCAACACAATACCGTACCGGATTGGGGAACCGTTTTCGCACGCAGCATCTCGGTGGAGGTCTCGTCTGCATACGATGAATTCGTATGCAGAAATTCGCAGGAAAAACAATGCAAAGATCGATATAAGAGTGTGTTTGTGTCCGGAGAGGTGAATCGTAGGCCACGACCGGAATGTCTAACGAGATTTGACTACGACCGTCCAACTGGCTCTGAACTGGTGATCTGTTCTAGAGAGTCCTAGCCTGCTTACACGTGCAGGAAGAAATGGTATGAAAATTAATTTCCATCATCGACCCTCGCCTACTATGAGGCCACAAACCGAGAGAGATCAAGAATTTAATCCGGCTCATGACCTGCCGTTGCCGATCATGAAATCTCGGTAAAGCGCCGGTCTAATCATGCATTTTTTTAAAACATGCTCCCCTCACCCTGAACGAGCTATAATGTGACCCACCCCACAGCCTTTGTGGACATTCCAATCGCAGGTTGCCGAGGGTGCACTTTGGTCGACGGTTTTACTGCTTTATTACACCATCTCGTTCGCAAAACTCATTGCTACGCTCAATATCACCATAATTTACGGTGCTGTTTTATGACCCTTGGCCGTGATGTGTCCCTGCCTGCCTGGGGTTTTTTAAACCCACCATAGGGAGTGAAGAGTCCGCCACCAAGTCGACCGCTGATTTGGACGAATTTGGACGAAACCTCGTGAAGCAGGAGGCAACCCTCCGCAATGACCACACTATTTACGCAAAAAAGCGCCCGCACCCTCGTTCGTACCGCGTCCGGAACGGCAGGAACGGCCTACAACTGGCACCCCATGTCGAGCTGATGGTCAGCAGAACAGGAACATATCACTTGTTTCATCCTTCTGTTTTTTCTGCCCCTCTCTCACTCCGTTCTTCCTCTATCTCCCGCAGCACGTTTATTTACAATCATTCTGCATGGTAATAGATTTTTCAAATCCACCAACACCATCACCATCGGACTCTTCCTCTTTATCGTGTTCCGTCATGTGCCGGGTCGCCGCATGGGAGTTGCATGGGAGCCCAACCTACCGGGATGATGCTATAAACAACAATGGCATTCTCTTGCGTCCGAGATGGCCTGAACAAACATGCGCGACGCGTTGCTTGCCGCTCGAGAAACACCGATCGGGACTAGCCCGAACGATGTTGGTGGAAAAATTCCATGCTTGCAGAAGAGATTCATATCGATCGGCACACATTCCGTGGTAGGATATGTTTGTCTTTGCGAGCAATAGGTTAGCCAGAATAAGAAAAAAGAAACCTCACAATTTTAAAAACTTTATGTATCTTTTTTCCACAACTAGTTGTGCAAGAAATCCTCCATCGATCACAGAAACCTCCAGTGAAGGTCCAATTCGTTCGCCTGCTAAAACGAAATCTTCTATTTACTGCCTGTTACGATGACGTCTGTTCACGGTGACGAAGCGCATCAAACACCGTTCGACCCTCGGGTGCAGGTTGCTAGCGATTACCGCTGCATCGTCCATCGTCACTGGTCTGACCTCTTCAGCCGTTTACGAGCTTTATGCCTTCACAGTAGAGTTGTGCGGAATGTTGTGCGGACACTTCCGCGCCTCACCCTTCCCCCGCGCCATCCCACCTGTCAGTGTCCATTACGTTAGATTATTGTTATTTTTATTACATTACGCTGCGGTACCTCATTTATACGCGATTTTTTGCGGGCTCGAGCGGGCGCGCGAGCGCGCGATTGATTTCATCCCAATGAAACGTCCTAACGAACCGAACAGGTATTGAACACTAATGATAGCCCCCTAGGCTCGGATCGGATCCGATCCCTGCCCATTTCGCACATCTTGGCACATTCTTCTTCGCGGTGCCCCGGTCCACGAATTCCAGGGTCGTCACCGTCGTTCACGCCGTGTACGAGACGTGCGGGGTTTATAGCGCTGACCTCCTTTAGCCCGCGCGCAAGGTGTCCAACGCACGGTGCCTTCTTCTTTCGCTGCGGCTTTTGATAGCGATATGCGTTAGAAAATTGATCTCGCGCGGTTCAATTTGGCCTGCTTCATACGTGACATTAGCGCGCTGATGGATACACATCGGCACATGGGCAACAAAAAAATCGAATACCGGGACACGGTCGATAAAGTGGGACACCCGCGGGATAAAAATAAGGGTTTTGCATACGAGGGCGAACAAGTCCCCCGTGCGGTCTGCCCATTTGGAAAGGCTCTCCGGTGATGATCGATGTTCGGTGCTGTGCCATGACTGATGGAAAACAGATTGCTCGCCGCTGAAAGGCACTGATGAATGTTTTCATCAATCGGGTCGGTGGTGCTGACGGCGATAGAGAGAAGAGAATTGTTATTGAAAATATATTTCACTCGCACTCGCATACAGTGGACGTACTCGGTTTGATAACGACCGATGCTAGGGACGACCGATTATGATGTACCCAAGGTGACAGTTTCAATGTCAAGTTCTTGCTCACCGTGCAAAGTGCTGTGTGCGTGACCTTCACTTCAACGGATACGGCACGTCTGCAGAAGAAGCAAAACAGCTTCATCCTGCTTGTCCACCAGTCAACAGACCACCATTTTCGGTATTACCGGTTTGCCGACTTTCACCGAACGATGTGCACTTTTTTCGCCCCCGTAACTCCCCATCTCACTCTCTCTCTCTTTCTGGGTGTGAACGGGCGTTTATTTTTTCACCCCACAGCAAGGCCTGTGCTTCCGGTAGCGTAACAGCATTGCGTCTAGCCGAAAAAGGTAACATCACCAGCCGTTTGCCACAACCGCAAAGCACTAAGCCAATAATCACCCCAATAAAAAAAATGGAATAAAACAAAAACCGTGGCAAGCAAATTTTACACCCTCCCGGTCGTTGCTGTCACCCAGAATTGGCAAGGGTGATGCTACCGTTGGCTTTACGTTTTCGCTCCGAAACCCAGCCAAACTGGATGCTCAACATGGGCCAACGAGCCGAAAACCAGAAGCTCACCACCAGAACGAATTAAAATAATTTCATTTAACGGCCAACCGACCAACCGATCCGCCGACCGCGTGCGCTCGGTGAGCAGTCCTGCCCACCGGGAGGAGAGGGGAGGGGGAGGGGAAAAACAAAGCCAGCAAGTCAGCTGGGGTGGAAACGGTACCTTCCGGCGTTGGCCTTGGCATGGTGTGGTGGCGACGTTCCGGAAAACATGTGTTTCGTTGCCCGCATTGGCCAACGTCGTTTTACCGGGGAAAAAGGAAATATAGAGAATGTGATGAAAATAAAAAAGACAGAAATGAAGTGACAAAATACGGTGCGGAAAATGGGTGCTGGATCCTATGGTCCGAATGCTGCGACCGAATTTCCCGACCGTCGATGGTATTGTCTGTCGGACGCAGATTAATGACTTGTAACGCCAAACGGGAATACGTTTTCTTTTTTTTTCTTTTTTTTGTGACTGAAGTGTCGTATTTGCACTACCCCGTGTGTCGCGACACTGTTTGCCTTTATTTGGGTGCGATTTAAAAAAAAAATTGTCTCTTTCCGATCGAAATTTACACCACAGCACTCTGTCCTTACCGAGCGCGAGAGCGTATTCGGCGTGATTAGATTTTCGTCGTACAGAACTTTATCGTGTTTGCCACCGGAACACGTTCGACAATGACTAATGGCAGGAGTATGGATATGACGGTGCGCCAGAACCTATCCAATCAACTCGTAAAGGAATAAAAGTTTACGCGAATTTCATTGCCAAAAAAAAGATCCCACAAGCGGTGGATTCAAATGAATGATACA
This sequence comes from Anopheles farauti No. 4, assembly GCA_000956215.1. Classification (NCBI taxonomy): domain Eukaryota; kingdom Metazoa; phylum Arthropoda; class Insecta; order Diptera; family Culicidae; genus Anopheles; species Anopheles farauti No. 4. Next base: position 19,439 of record JXWZ01005700.1, on the reverse strand, counting down.
GTCAATCGTCACATTTGCTTCCCCCGGGGACATTAAGCACTGTTCACACATTCTCCCATTTAAATCGAGGCCGTTGGAAACGCTATGCGTATCTTCACGTACCCCAACCTAGGAAGAGTTGATTTTTCCACATCCTGTCTCCGGGGAGCAATTGCAGTCCTTCCGCAAGTGCACTAACCTGGAAAGCCTTTGCGTGTAAGATAAGGTGAACAAAACTTTCACCACTGGTGTCGCCTTACAAAAATGCAAACGAGAGAAATGTGGACTTTTCGCACCACCCTCCTTCCTCCTTCTTCCGGGTATCGGGACCATTACAGTCGATTTAACGAATCGGAATGATGGCTCTCGAAGAGACTACTTGTGCGAGCTCATTGTGCAACTCACCGTTTCCCATTGTGTCTGGCTGTAACGAAATAACAGGAAGCTGGAATTGAAAAAGGTTCGTCGGAAATTAACAAAAGACGCAAAAAAAACGCCGATACCGCACCTTCTGTGGTTCGTTTCGTATCGTCCTCACATTCCAGGTGACAGGTGTTAACATTTCGCATTATAGTACGAGCGCTCCGAGGAAAAGTAGAAAGTCCTTTTTTCTCTCCATTCCAACGAATCCCTCCTCACGCACTATCGTGGCAAAAATCACAAAGTGTCATCCGACCAAATGTCACCCTCGGAGGCTGAGGTTGGTATCAAAACCTTTGGAGGGTTTGTTATCAAAGTTTGCTGCAAACCACACGCACACACACACACACACACACACACACCTCCCCCCAAAGCAACTAATTAAATATTTTAATTTGATTTTAATTGTTTTGTCAACCTCCACCGGCGTGCCACAGCTTTATGAAACTCCCAACACAACAAAGCCCCAGCGCCGGTTCAGAAAACAAGCAACTTGAGCACGTTTTATGAGATTCTTTTCAAACATGAAACTTTAAAAGGACCGTATCACCGAGCCCTAGCGCACACCCGTCTTACCCACCCGTGCGTGCATGTGACCGCAGCCCCGTGTAGACATATGTTTTATACTCGATTACCATCATTATGATTAGCAATTTGTCCGTGATTAAAATTATTGTTTTACGACTTTTACCACCATACACACTTGCGCCAGAAAACCTCCACCAAGAAGGGTTTGGGAAGAGTTCCACTTCGTCATGATTCCTTCGAAGAGCAGCTCCCGCAAAGTCGGAAATCTACCCCCGCTACGTGTCCCGGATGTGTGTACCGATGATCCTGCGGATGCCATTAAATTGTAAGCGACGGGTACGTGACGGTCCCTATAGTGGCCTGGTCGACCACTCTTGGCAGGAGACTCCACGGGAATTCGAGAGCATTATCTCATATTAGCATCATTTACGTAACCTCCACCGGAAGCAAACCGGGCGGCCCCTGACACAAGATGATGAGCTAAGTGCCAACCGCTTAGTGCCATTTTCTTCACGCGTGTGAAGTGTCAAGCAGTGGGAACAGGATTTTAGTGCAGGGCAGTTCCATCGCTAGGAGTATGCAGTTTTCGGTTATGCCTGGTAAACACTCTGAACGATGATGAGACGTTCCAGACCATGCTCCGTGCTCTGGCATTTGGCTGCCGCTTAACCAACCAGTTCAAAAGCCGTATCGGGGCCGGAACCTACCGAGGACATGCGTGACTTTTGGTAGCGGAAGTTTAGCATGAGTAGTGCGTGTGTAATTTCTGCTTTCGTCTATGCTGTACTTGAGCGAGTTAGTTGGATGATAGAACGTGACAGTTTGCACACGACAGTCTGTGCTGCAATGTTGGAGTAATTAGGGACAGTGCACATCTGGCATCTGGCATATTATCCTAATAGAAACCATTGCTTCACATTGAGTAAGCATAGTTTCAAGATTAAAGAGGACCTGTATGGAACTTTGGTGCCGAATATGTACGACATATAGCAGGAAAAGGACACCCACTCACGAACTTTTGTTTGTCTTGAATAAATTGGTGTTTGGCAACATTATTTTAAATATGTTTGTGATTTACACTAACCTGTTTCATCGTGAAGAATAAGCAAACCTGTAAAAATGAAACAATAACTTTGAAAAATGTTTCCGAACTTGGATCACCGCCTACTTACCACCGAATTAACTAACCAAAACCACCAACACCACCAACACCCGACAATGCTATCGTATCAATTTGGACCATAAATCGTCCATTAAGGATCAGGTGCTGGATAATAATCCCTGCCTGATCGGTCACTACACTAACCACGTTAATAAAACATCCGGCAAAATTAGCCCCCCGCAACGGACCCCGCAAACGGAAAATGTCAAACGTCAAACGGGGGAGCCGCTTGTAATGGAGCATCGCAACGGAAATCACTACCAGACGTTCGACATCGAAATACACTTCGTCACTTCATCAAAAATGCACCCCACCGTTTTTTTAGCAGCCGCAGATTAGTTTTCCACGTATCATTTCCAGCAAACGAACAGCACTATTTTCCAGCGTAAACATGACCTTTCGGAGGAGCCTTGCGTGTTTTGTGGTCACGGTGCGAAAAGTTGTTCGATGTTCACTCGCGACGGGAAAATTACCTATTTACCAGACAGCGGATTCGTTGAAAATTTGGTGAAAATGTTGTACAAAACCGCACACTTTTCTCACCCATCGGGTCACATGCTGGCACCGCGACGCTGTTTTTTTGTTACTTGACTGTCCACAAAATGTTGGAAAGGGGGGGACGAGCTTTGAATTCGCTCAAACGGCCCGTAACGGCTTTTAGCGAATCGACATATTAAAAAGATCAAAAAGATCCACACTCCGCAGAATATTATTCGTTTTACCTCAACTAATGGCGATTATTTCATCTTCCTTCACCCGTAACTTGTGCCGTTTTTCATAATCACCGAAAATCGGGATGTGTAATAGCGATTGAACAATTTTATTTTGATGTACCCTTCTATGTCATGGTGCGTATAGATGAAAGCGAATAAAAGGATGGATAAACTACTCCCCGAACGTACACTAGACCACAACTGATGTTTCACTGCTTGAGAGCGGTGCAAGGGTTTATGTAGACAATACCTCAAAGCCGCAAAGCATTGCGGGTGGTCGTGGCGCAGATTAAAAAGTCAAAACCATTCGGTGCTACGTGCACCCCTTTTTCGTGAAGTTGGAAATTTGCTGAGCGGCTTATTTATTGACTAATTTATTAGTGAAAAAAAACTGGTCCTACCGGTGCGTGCACTTTCCAAGCGAATTTTCTGCGGGAGAAAAAGGAGATAGATAACATCGTTGTGCCTTCAGATGTAAATGGTTTAAATAATTAATTTTTACACGCGTTTGCATTTTTGAATCGAAACGCAGACAACATGTGGATATTTACGATTTATGGCATATTTATATTGACATGTTCTAAGCAATGCAGTGACGTACTTTTCAACAAAGTTTCAACTTGAAGACTTTCACGAACGCAAAGGGCGTCAAAAGTGGCAACCCCAAACGATGTCCACAATTGGATCATAAAATAGACGTGGGAAGAATCCTACCACTTGCCTAAAACTACGGTCAGCAGATAGCTTGTGTATAACATACCAGTTTGGTCGAAAGAATCGAGCATTGGATCCACATTTCGGCGATGCCCAAGCCGCATGCCCATGTGCTCAACCTCGTGCGGTAGTAGAAAACAGTTTAAAAACAGCAATAACCAAGTACGCTGTACATGTAATGAATGGCCATATATCACTGATGGGAATCTTCCGGCCGGTTTTACCTCTGGTTGTTCAAATGCGGGCGGCATATAAACGATGTACAGCGCACAAGATCGGCCCCAAAAACGAAGAAACAAACATTCCTCGTTAGGGAAGGGGAAGTGCGGTTTTCAAAGGATGCCTGGTTGCGAATGTACGCGCGACACGGAAATGTCAGCCCTGGTCCGGGGTTTGGCTGGCTCGCTCTACACATTGCTCGAGCTCGACGAGCGACCCACCAAACACTGCGGAAGGTTAACGACGGCGGAAAGAGAGAGTGCATCATCAGCAACACCAAGAGGGCGTTTACAATCACAATGTTTACCGCCGGCTGCACCGTCGACCTCTCGTTTCGTTTAAATGTTCTTCACCGCTCCACAACATCATCATCAGCGTGAGCATCAGGATGGGCCGGCGGCACACGTGCACTGACTGCTACGCGGAGTCATCGCATCGCGTTGTCTGTTAACGCCCATCGGTCGGAACAACTTTTGGGACCTTGCTGGGGTAAAACATTTGTTGGTTTTCGTACAAATATAACTAGTGGAATGGACGCAATCGAAGAAGCCATTGAGATATTCAAACTCACTGACAGCTGTCTTGACGATTTCCAGTCTGGAAAAACGAATGTCCACATCACAATGGCCCAGCTCGGAACACGGTTCTCGGTTGTGTTAGGGATCGTGAAGAAAATTTCTCCAAAAACTTTAAGATTCAAAACTTCCAGAAGTTGCCACTCTTCCCTCCAGAGCATCACATTTCTCACCTGGAATGAAAACTGAGGAAGATATGGGATCGTCCTTCCCTTCGGCTGGAGATGAATGCACGGCTGAATGGGGAATGGAGAAAGCACCGACCGACCGAAGATAACCCGCACCCCTAGGGGCCGCAACTTTATAAATGGCAGTTGTGCAATCAGCACACACAAACACACACACACACACACCGGGGCAAACAATAAAACATTTCAAATATTTGTTTTTACGATCATCGCGGTCATTGTGGGAGGCAGTACAGCAGGGCGGGCATGAATCGCGCACCCAACCGAGGACCCATCATGCCAATGAAATTTAATAAAGTGCGCTATCTTTTATTGGTTGATTCAGCCATGCGGCAACGGCAGCACAGGCCGTGGGCACAATACAACACGGTGCGAAGCGAAAATATAAAAAAAAAAAACGCGCGTCCTCTACCGCGGGATTCATCTGATTGAAGGTGGAGCACCCTGTGCTGGAGCATTCTGGAGAGCCGAGGTTCGTGGTCCCAGACGTTTATCGATTGATGATTAATTGATGGATAAATGTGCGGCAGGGATGGGGGACGGCGGAGCTCACAAGATTTACTTTTCGGTTTGCGTGAGATTTTTGTCCGTTTTCTTGGAGTAAGTGCGCGCGCGCGCCAGCGCATATTCGTGCCCTTGCTCCCAACCCAACCGACGGTTTTCTTTTTCCTTGCTCCCTGAAGCAATCACGAACCTTCTGGACCAACCTTTTTTGCCAATTACGGCAAGTGCATACGCTGGGCGGGGAGAGAGCGCTACGGGGGTGTTTGTTTGCACACGGAATTAATATTGCCCGCAACAAAATGGCGATTGCGGTCGGATGCAGCGTTGGTGCATTTGGGCGAGCGCGGTGCGATGTTGGTTAAGAGGAAATTAATTGCAATTTAAGTAGGGTACGTAGACGAACGACCGTTAGTTCCTTCTTACAATCTGGATTAAGAGAAGAGTTGAAGAATTTGAAGCTCCTATGTCTTGGAAATGTATAAACGCAAACCGAACAACATGTTCTAACAAAACTTGCATCGTATCTATTTCAATTAACGTGTAGGAATAATTGCTCTTAATTTCAACTTCTGCGACGACCGTTCGCGTGTCTTCGTGTCATGCTTTCACCCGACGAGATGCATAGCTCTACTTGATTAATTCTTCGGTTGCAATGAGCCAACGTCAACTTAAAGCGCCACCATCACCAAACACCACCACAAGGCATCCAATTACAAACATATCTAATAGCATCAATTTAAGCCATTCCATCGATAACACTACCACCGCCACGCATCGAGTTCTCCCTTTTCTTGAGAACAACCACTCACCACCCAGTCATTCATGCGCTCCCACCGCAGCTGTGAGCAAACAGTTCCCGCCGACAGCCGCATCTTCACCCGCTCTTTATGCATGCACGAACAAAACGAGCATAAAGAACCGTCGCAGCAGCCTGTGACGTTTAATTTACCATCATTAAGCAAAAGCCCGATCCCGCGGCATAAACGAAACGGACTGGTTGGGGTGCCCACGTGTCACACCAGCTGAAACTCCCGCATCAAAACGCGGAAAAGAAAGTGGTAATAAAAGCGTAATAAATATTTTGCTGACACTTTGCCGCGCTGACACACAGTGCGCTAATGACGCTCGATCGAGTGTTGCAACGCATCGATCGGATTTTGCTTCCGAAATGAGAGCCGAGGGGAGACTAATTTATGACGGACCGTTTGGAGTCCTCCAGAAAACACACACTTCCCCACGTGCACACTTTGTCATCTAAAACTGATCATGCATCAAAGAATGGCAATTTTGAAGGCTTAAAATCACCCGCACTCGCCACCCGGGGAACGCGGACAAGCGATGGGAAGCGAAATTTCATCATCATGAGATTATTACGATGCGTTTAATGGATTGCCTAATCCCGCCGGGGGCTGAGTATATACCGAACGAATCGCGAAATTGCCTTTGATGTGCGTCGTCCTCGCCGGATGAGTTACGGTCGTCAGTGGTCCGCCGAAAGTTCGGTCCACGAAATTCATATCCACAGCTCAGCAAATTTTTACCTACCTTCCAACCGTACCGTAACTTTTTTTTTTTTTTAATACTTTTCGCAAGCAAGAACCGGGTTGCGAAATTTGCTCATTAAAAATGGCGCACACGGCACAAAAGGGATCCCCATATCCGCGTCCGCACGCGCCCGCCGTCCGGTGGTTGCGTTGACGGGAAAGTATCAGTTACATCATTAAGATGTTTTCCTTCGGCTTGGAAAGCATTTTCGGGACGGATCTTATCGTGCTGGTGCAGAAGTAGTAGTTTCTGCAATAGAATGAAACCAATAGTTGGCAAAGCGTTTTTTTTCAAGACGTTCTTCCTGCTCGGGGCTGTACAGAAAATTAAAGACCTTTGTCCACTCATTCGCAATCTCGGCACCGTTTCACCTTTCAACTTTAGCGTGGCAAGCTTTTCGAATGTTTCCAATCAATTCTATCACAGTTGAACCCGGTTCAACGTAAACATCTGTCTGCATGGCACTGCGACGTACTCCTACCGGTGCACCCAGCAAGCGCTCCGCGTTCGGTAGTCGATCGACCTACATAAAGTGTTTGTAATCAGTAGCAATTTGCGCTAATTGGTCCGAATGGGGCGAGACATTCCAGCTTCCAGCCGAGCCTGTTTGTCAAAGACGGTACCATTCGCGGGCAGTGCCGGCGATACATAAGCACCGACCGTCTCCCTTGATGAGAAATAAAGATTATTGTCTTTAATTTGGTCCCACACGTACGCTTCACCGTGGGATGGGCGTTTGTTAGTCGTTTTTTTTTCGTCCTCAACCATGCTATTGGAGACAAGGTTTCTATTCTGTTCTATTAGATCATGAGTCTCCGACGGCCTACGATCCAGTCGGTGCGTGATATGTCGCATTCTGGAGGTTCATCAAATTGGAGGCAGTTTAATTGAATTTCATCACACATTGCGTCGATCGAGCGTCGATTGCGGTGGCTATAGTTCCAGGCCATTACGTAACCAGTTGCTCTCCATCATTCTCATCAGTGTGTGAACTAAGTAGTTAGTAGTGAGAAAACCATATTCTTCTAGGGGCAGCTCGTTTTGTCATATGTTGTTCTTCAAGAAATATGTCATATCGTATCCTATTTTCGAAGATGTTTCAACACAATTAGATAGCGACATTCCTCGAATGTTTTTATTCAAAACAAAAAAAATTAAAAAAAAACCCATCGCTCACACCGAAACAGGTGAGCGAAAGGGGCATTCCTTCTGTCGCAGACAAACATTAAGCACGTTCCAAGCGCTAATAACTGGCGGCGTGTGGGGATTGACTGCTCATACCACTTTGTTCCTACACATCATCACATCATCATCTCGTGGCATGTTCTCACCACTTTGCCTTGCGCGGTGCCCCCTGCTCAACATTACAATCTGAAGATGTGAACGAAAGAAAAACAGAAGAAAAAAAAAAACGTCACGACAAACAGATGTTATCGGAGCAGCGCGGCTTAAGAGAGTGGTCTCCCCCCCGTGTGCTTTATTGGTTAACCCATTAACGAAACGAAACGGGAGTCAAGTGCCCCTTTATAGAAGTAGGGGACCCACTCGTCAAAATCCACCATCGGAATGCCCTCGAGTGCGTGCGTGAGCGCGAACGTGCGCGCGCTCGCGCTTGCTCGGTCACAGACGGCGATGAATAAATTTTAATTACCCATGCGCTACTTGATTAGCAGTCGTCACTGCTTAACGCACTCGACCGCGTGTCCTTCTGCCGCTCCGCTGCACGGATCGCAGCAGATGATCGCACGCGACTTCAGCCACCGATCCTTTCCCCCTATTTTTTGCCGATGGGCCGTCTCGCTTCCGCCCGCTGGAATCCTGGAAACTATTTATTAGTATTTATGTCTTGCGATGCGTTAGCGCAGTGGGTGCACCCGTTCAATTGACCTACAACCGATACTCGGAATCGAGATTCGCAAACATTCAAACTCGTTTTCCGCTTCTTTCGTGCAAAAGAGCCCAGCTAAGTAGGGTGTAATAAAACGTCCAAGCGTCAGATTACGTTTGCATGACTCGTAATTCACTCCGGCAGCAGTGTCCACAAACGGACCACAAACGAGGCAATCAACATAGATCTGAACGGCTTACAAGGCTCCGTATTTTTTCCTCCAAATATCTGTTTGATTCCATTTTTTTTTTAACGTGGAGAATGAAACAATGCCAAGGTTTTTGGTGTTCTCTGTTCTTACTCCCTTGTTGTGGATCTGTACAACGCTGACGGTGACGACGGTGGTGCGTCAACTGTACCGTGATTTATGGGACTAGAACATCGGCTGGGTATTTGGACGACATTGACGTTGTCTCAAGTGGATTTTTGGGGAGTTAAGAAAGTGTGCTTTAGCGTCGAGTGTCTTACAGTAGTCAGTAGTAAGTAATTTATGCTTCTGCTAATGGCAGCCGGATAGATGCGACCTAGATGGTTACCATGGTAGCGCACCCTAGACATTGCACCGCTGGGTTGAAGTGTTCCTCGCGTACTACACTTTCTTTAGTTACATTAAAATTCATTTATTTTCTTAGCTCATTTTTTTTTTCTGCTTTCGTTTTACGCCAATATTAATTATTATATTTTTCCTTTCTTTCAGACAGCACCAAACACTTTTCCGTTCTAACCACCTTCCTTCCCGCTATCTTATGCTTTCACTAATTTATTTCTTAAGTTTCTTTCTTTTCGGGGACCACTATTAACCAAAGCTTAACCCAATCCTGCACAGAAGGCACAGTATACAGACACATACGCTCATACGCACAAGCACAGCAGCGTTACCCATTTGCACCATTAATTGAATGATTTGCTCTCTTCTAACACAATCAGTTAGCACAAGCACGCACAGGGTTAAAGGTGGATATGATTTATGTTTTTATTATTTTATTTATTACTCGCCCGTATCAGGCCTCCTCATTTCCGTCGTATCCAGTTGTTCCTTCTTATTCCTTTTGGCCCTTAACCACAACAACAGTACGAACCTGTAGCTTCGGACGATTTTAAAACTGATGAAACCTTGTTTATTTCTATTTCTTGCAGACGCTTGTGGACTCTCGGACGTGGCACACATCGAGTCGCTGCAGGAGAAGTCCCAGTGCGCGTTGGAGGAGTATTGCCGGTCACAGTATCCCAACCAACCGACCCGGTTCGGTAAGCTACTGTTACGTCTTCCCTCCCTAAGGACCGTGTCGTCACAGGTAGGCCTCAGGTGCTTTGCCAAGAAGGAACACTCTTTTTATTAACTTTTGCAAATGCTTTCCCCGTCCCGACGCAGGTCATAGAGCAACTGTTCTTCGTCCGACTGGTAGGCAAAACGCCTATAGAAACACTGATCCGCGACATGCTGTTATCAGGCAGTAGTTTCTCCTGGCCCTACCTTCCTTCGATGTGACACACGGCCGTGTGGCGCCAACTGACAACGACATGATCTTCACTGATGATGGGCGGTGCGTCGACTACCGCGGTAGCGGCTGCCACCCTTCAGCATCAGCAGCAACAGCACCAACAGCAGCAACAGCAGCAGCAGCATCTCCAAGATCTGCAGCAGCAGCAGCAGCACCAACAGCAAGCCCATTCAAATCAGCAACTTCAGCAACAACAGCTGCAGCAGCAGCAGCAGCAGCAGCAACAACAACAGCAGCACCAGCAACTCCACCAGCAGCAACTCACCCACCATCTGCAGGCACAGCAGCAGCTCCACGAACAGCACGACCAGCAACCGCAGCATCATCAGCAAACGCTCGGTTTGGCGCTCGGTCAGACCGGCTCCCAAGCGCTGGCCTTATCGCCGTCATCCAGCTCGTACTACAGCAGCTGCTGTTCGGATATGGCTGCGGCTGCCCTGTCCTCGCTGATGGCCAGTACCAGCCAGTTTACGCAGTTCCAAAACACGTTGAACTTCGTCAGCGGCGGTGGTGCTATTGTGCCCAGTAGTGCCGCCAGCAGCAGTGCTGCCAGCGTCAGTAGCTCCCGAAGCGGTGGTGGAGGTAGCGGCGTCGGTGGCGTCGAGACGCTCACCTCCAGCGCAACCAGTGTGGCCAACAGTGCGAGTGGTGGAGCAGCAAGTGATAGCACGGGCAGCTGCACCACCACGATGGACGATGGGAATGACGATACAGCCGTCGCTAGCGTGCATGTACATAGCTTTGACAGCACACTGGCAGCACTGGCCGCCACCACGTCGGCGGAGCACGGTGTGGACGCAACGACATCGATCCAGCGCAAGATGCGAACCCATCAAAACCCACCGGACCTACCGACCATCCTGATGGGAGCCGGCCATGTCGCGGGACTCCATCTCATGGACGACGTTGACAGTCGGCGGGGCGGCGACTCTGACAGCAGCAACAACGGGCAGCAGCTACACCGTCACCATGACGACACGAACGTCTCCGTCGTGGATGATGATGCCACGTGAAGGATGTTAGCAGTTGTTTACTTTAGCGTTCCTTTCTTACGTTCAGAATACCCCTCTCCCTCCGCGCGGTGTAACTGTACAATGGTATTCTCCAAGAGAATGTTTAGCCACCAATTTAATTATTTAACTCGTGAGCAATCTCCATTTCGTTCTAGTTCTAGTGCTAATTTCGCGCTCGTTGTACGTTTAAATTATCGTTCGTCTCGTACTATCGAAACCACTTTGTGCAATCCCCAGCTCCTCCACGGTGAGGGTGAAAAGCAGGATCGTTTTTAATTATGTTTGGCAATCAACCAATCAACCAAATAATCGAACTAGACGTGTGCGTACGTATGTTTGTGTGTTGTAATAAATTTAATGAAACGAGATAATGCTTGTCGTGTGAAAGGCGTAAAGTTTGAAGCAAAAATTTGGCGAACGAAACTGATATTGCAATATAGGTATAATGTGTATCGAAAAAAAAACCGTGGCATTGCACAGCAAATCTTATAACCATTTCGTCGGGTAAGGATGTACAGTGGAGGCGGTGGCTGGTGAAACTCGTAGCTCGTACTCATTCTCTACACGAACTTTGCAGTAGGAAACAATGCCCAGAAACCCCTCCCAACGCCCCAAAACAAATCGCGTTGTGTCACCAAATGAGCACCGTGTACCGTGCGGAGTCTTGGGAGTCTAATCAAAAAAACTGTTGGCCGTCCATAATGGTTCTCTTATTGAAAGTTACCTTTTCCCCGATCGATGTTTCCGGTGTAGTACCGCGATGATTTCTTCCGTTCCCTTCCCGTGTGTACATATCTTCATAGAGACGCCCTATCGCTTCCTTCCTCTTTAGCTCCCTATCTCCAGCACTGTGACGCGTATCTTGTAAGCATACTCGTAAGACAACAGCAGTGCACAAAACTCACCCAAACATAGCTGGAGCTACTGTGCATGGCTTAAGTCAGGCTGCTGGGGCTGCTGCTAGGGACGGGAAGAAGGCGCTGCTAACTCTAGCTGCGAAACAGACAAACACAGACCAGAGCAGGACTCGAATATGAAAGTTTTGAATCGTTTATATCGAGGTGTAGCATACACAAAATATGAGTTAAGATCATCCGTTCATCATACGCTAACCATCATCGCGTCCGTTCTACCCACATGCTACAATCGCGAAAGTTCTATGTACATACAAATAATCATTAATTAAAATAGTTACAAAAAAAAGCAAACGGCTCTCTGGTCCTCCCTGAACGGAGGCAGATCCGATCAAATGGCGGACAGTATGTGTTAAGGAATGAAAAACAGCAAACGGGAAAGTACTACGCTAGTTGTAACAGAATAGCGTCGGTAGCAGAATCAAAATAGAGTTTAGTTAATTTAATTGTGCGTTGTTTTTTTTATTTTTGTTTTGTATGTGTGCTATACGTAGAGCAGAAAAAGACCCGATTCAAAAAGGGACTCTTATTAAGAATAACATTATTGCTCTCCTTGTAGATCGCCGCCCGCGACCTATGAGAAACATATTTCAACGCTCCGTATGGAGCGAACAGCCCGCTAGGGATAGTTTTTCGGTTTAAATTATATGTTGCATAAACAACACAAAAAATGGCAGAAAATTGGAAAACGATCGACCACGCACCGGGGAACGAAAGCAAACATACAAAATCGCAAGGTAAAAAAGAACAAACTTAGTTAAACGAAAGTTACGGCAAGTAAAGCAAATGCAAAAAATGTAACAATGCGACGGCAGAGCGTAAGGCTTGCTGTGGGCTTTTGGGCAGGAAAAGAAAAGTAAGGATACTTTTAAAACGAACACACACACAACATATGTAATATTTATATACACCTTGATTGATTGAGGAACGGTGGGGAGAGAAATGCTAGAACAAGAAATAAAGAAAACAATATGTAAACATGAAACAATATGAAAAGTGTGGATCTGACTTTTACTTTCACATCTCATCTCAACAATACGTTTCCCTTTCTTCTCATCCACCGGCGATCGTGGAGATTGGGGTGAAAAGACATCCTCGCTTTTTCAAAACACCTCCGAATTAACGTCGATCCCTTTTCGTACAAAGGGAGTTCCTCCATGAGACCCTCCAAGAACAACCCACCCACCCGTAAGGTGAAGGTTCGGAAAGATTTTCCAATAAAACACCATTAATTATCGTTCGAAGTCATTAATCATTCCAGTGAGCATGAGGCTTGCGTAACATTAAACTTGGGTAATGTTTAAATGTAAAATTTGGACACTGCGATTAGCGCGACGCAGCACCATCCCTTCTTGCGTTGCGACAGGGTCCGGGGACAGGAAAAGGGCAGGCCAGCAGTGTTGGGTCCCGGGACTTGATTGTTTGATCCTAATCAAATACAACACGGTACCGCTAGCTTTTGGGTAACAAAATCACCGTCAACCGTTTCATTCAGGTATCGATTTGTGCCGTTTGGATTGATTGATTATGAGTCTGATGCAAAGATGTTGGCAAAATCGTGTGAACCGGTTATTTTGTTGTATGTTAGGTTGTTATTTTTTCCAGAGTTATTTCACGTAAAAGATGCACAGAAATAGTATTTGAATATTAAAAAAACACGGATAATCGGTCAAAATCTATTGCATACTGACTTGCATACAAGAAAACATATACACAAAAAAATAATTTTTCGTTTCGAATAATGTACAATATTCTGCAACAGTTAAAAAGCAGTGTTGTACTTAATGTAAACTGGAAGAAATTTAATGAAATCACACGAAATAATAAAAACGGAAGCTATCGCATTATTTAAAATGCCCATGTCAAAGAAGCTCATTTCGAGTCACCAATACTGTGTAAATCCGGCGTTAATCAGCTCCCTTTGGCTTAATTTTGCCAACAGGGTTATGTCATGCGTTGCTTGTCTGTTTAACATTGTTTACGTTTTTTCGAGTATATTTTTGTAATCATCGTGCCAAGTGAACTGCTTTTCTACGGTTCGTGTGATTTAAAAAATAATTTAAAAGAGATAATAAATCACATACCTATTTGGAACATAAAAATACATTTTATTGTTTCAAATCCAGTTAGTTTCCTCGATAGGGTCAGAATTGTGAATCCGATACCCTGAATAGTCTGTTACTAGAAATAAAGTGTTAATGTGAACCACATTTTTTGTTCTCCTCAATCTTTATTCTCCTCAAAAAATTTAACAGGCCTATCAGTTTTGGAAGCTAAAATATAAAAAAAACATGCTTGCAAAAACATATTCGGCAGTGGAGTGTTTATTGGTGCTATTCCTAACCTCAACCCTCACCGGATTGACCGGAACGGAAAACAGGGCAAACTCATATCTGGTCGAAGCGAAGAATGCGGAAAAAGTGCCGGAACTTGATTTTGGCAAAATGATCAACGCGAATGTCTGTATCCTTTTCAAATAACGAAATATTTTACGCCCAACGAGAATTATTTTAGGACACGTCAGTGGTTTAGCAGTCATGCGTTATCAATCCAGTTTACCTTATCGTGTAACGTATACATGATTATTCCTTAATTAGCTACTGCCATCAAGATTCAAAGATATTCGTCCGTAAACGAGAGGAGCACAAACTGCTAGTAAACCATCTACAATCCATAGATGATTATGGGAAACGATACAAGTTGATGAAGATCGGAATAGATGAAATCATTAGGGTAAGTTTGTCGTTTTTTTATTTTTGCTACATTAATACTAGCTTTACATTTGATTACAGATCATCCGAGAAGAAGGAGGCAAATTACGTGGTAACAAAGTCACGGCGGAATCTGAGTTTCCCAAACTTCCAGAACTGATTAACGCGTTGGCACTGTTCCTAGAGAATACTTGCCTTTTCGGTGAAATAGTACTGCACTTTCCAGACATGTCCTACCGCATACTCAAGAATGTGTCTGATTGGCGAACTATAATGACGGATGCACTCGTCTATTCCAAATCGTTTGAGCAAATTCTGGACGAAAAGTCGATCGAATTGTTAAGTCTTTTGAATCAAGAGATTAACGAAGACCAACGAACGGCAGAATATGTTAATCCCTACCGGGAAGCATCTCAAGCGTCCAAAGAACCGGTCAAGGATAAGCCGAAGCAAAAGAACAAATCGAAACCAAAGAAAGGACCATCGTTGTCAGCAGCTAAGACAGAACTATGACACGCATACCGTTTTTCCTCTTGTAGAAATTGTTTTTCGTTCTCTTAAATATAGTCTTACGCGAAATTTACAATTATCAGCTTAACTATCCTAGTAAAATCGGACTTTTCGATACCGAAGAGAAATGCCGCCTAGTCGCGCATCGACGGAGCACCCAGTTGACCCATCTGTACCATCTTGCCGTAACCGCCACGACCGAGATCATGATCCTGCCGGTACTCGTCACGCACCTGGCCGCCCGTTTTGCCTCGTCCATACTGTCGTCCCTCGATGAACCCGGCATCCCAATCGACACGCACGATACGATCATCCAAACGTGTGCCGTTAATGTATCGCATCGCGCTTTCGGCATCTAACCGCGAGTAATACTCTACGAAACAAAAGCCACACGGTGTTTTCTTGAACTTATCCAAGCCCATGATGATTCGCCGCACGTCTCCGCACCGTGAAAACAGCTCGTGAATCTGCTCCTCGGTGGTGTAGAACGATAGATTGCCCACGTATAACGTGGAGGATACTCGTAACAACTTTTCCTGTTCATGACGGGAACCCTACAAATGAAAATGAACGAAATTAGAACCACCCGAAAGACTTGGTAGGTTTACCCATGCGCTCTCTGTTCTGCCCAACCCCTAACGTAATTTACCTTAAAATGTTGATCTCGATATTTACTCAGTGCCACCGATGGTGTGTGAACGGATTGTATTTGAGACATTTTCCAACGTTTTTGTAGCTTAAAGCGAAAACTCCGCAATTCTTCCACAATGCCGCTAGAAATGTACGCTTTCCTCAATCAAAACAAATCGGCGTCATGACATATTGACAGTTATTCGCGCAGCGCCATCTAGTTTCAAACATTACTAACATAACTGGATTACGTTTTTCGAAAATTCAAAAACGTCGTTAGTCTGTTTTATAAGATTATTTATTGATAAATGTTATCTAAACTTTTATTCTTACACTCCGCATTATATCAAAAACCGCTTGTCGATTAGCGTTTTCTTGGCAAGGTTATTTTTCAGGACGTAGTTCATAACCACCTCGAAACACTTGTACACGATTCCGATGAGCACGATGGCCAACAAATAGTTTCCGGTCAGCAGCACCACGCAACAGAACAGCAACAATTCAACCTGGAAGAAAATGCTCTCATTGCCGTTGAACAGAATTTGGTCGAATGAATGACCATTATCGATGTAGAAAACGCCTTTGTCTGCAAAACAGTAATTTAATACATTCTCTGTTATTACATACTACACGCACAAAAACATGCTTTCGAAATGACTTACTTTCCGTAATATAGTTCTGAAATTCACAATTTAAAATATTTTCCAGAATGCTTCGCTCCTGTATGATGTAATCTAGATCCTTTAGTGCCTGTGTGAGAAGAAAATTATTTTTTTCAACAATTCTCTAATTGTTGCAAAAACGAATGCTCTTACGTGATCTACAAACGCGGCAAAGAAACGATTCACATTGTAGTACGTTAGGATCGTTCGTTCAAAGTTGTATTCCAATCGACCTCCACCCGGGCTGGTAAACACCTCGCTTGTGCTCATCTTAGCGCTTCCGATAAGCCGCGGTTGATTCAGATGCTGATGCGGTCCCAACGAGGAAGAATTGCGCAACGGCGTAATCAGCTTGTCATAGAACATGCGTAGATTCTTTGGCACCAGAATGGAATACGTTTGCTGCTCAGAACCTGGCAACAGGCCCCGATTGCCACAAAGGTTGTCTTCCTCGCGCTTAAACTGCATTATCATTGAGCACATGTCCGTGTCGGAGAAACCGTGCGGTGATCGGCCATGAATGTAATATCCATAGGATTCCATGCTCAGTATAAACACGGAAATATTTGCAATCGATGCCACATCGATAAACTGCTGTATGGCGTTTTCTATAAATCGATCGTGTATCAGAAAGTTGTACAACCGTTGTGCTACATACACGGTCGTATAGACCAATATTCCAACCGCAACGAGAAGCATTTTATCGGACTCTCCGAGTGATTCTTCGTTGCGGTGAAGATGCAGATGGAACGCGTTGGAAGACCAATTTTCGAAGCCCAATACTACGAACGCAATTGCTAAGAGCACGATATGAGTGAACATGGAGATCTTACGCTTCGTTGCCAACTCCTGCCACTCATTTGCTATGAAATAGTTGCGCCAAGCTGATACACTATCATGCGAGCTAGGTTTTGTCTAAAACAAGTAACAAGTGTTTAGTTAATAGTTTAATGTTGCGTAATAATAATAATAATTGCGATTCTAACTCACATTGGTACTGGACGCAATGGAAGGAGTGTCTAGCTGGTGGATCCGTTGACCCATGGTTCCTATGTCGAATATCTTGGGCCGTTCCCAATCAATGAAAAAAATGTCCACATTTGCCATATAGAAAAATACGCGCAATAACTTTACGATCTGCGGATCAAAATTACATTAATTATTAGTCCTTGAAACTACTTATAATAATCTCTTGCTAACTCACCTTCAACGAAAATGCTACGTAAATGAACACCTCCACAACGTGCTGAACCTCGAGGGGCAACAGCAGATGTATTGTACTTTGTGTTTTGTACGTGAAGAAAGCGTGTAATACAATGATCCCCAAAACGATCAGGAAAGCCGTACCGAGGTAAGAGCCAAGGTAGATGAAAAAGTTCCAAAATATTTCCATATCGTAATACTGCTTGCTCTGGCGCAGTTTGTAGCAATATGCTTGGAAAACGCTCATCGAAAACGCGAGTAGTACGAAGATTGGTAGAAGAATCTGCAAGGAGAGAAACATAAATTTAGGTACAATCAACCTTTAAATTAACTCGTCCATACATACCTCGAGTAGAGACGCGTAACTGTACGGTTTGGTGAAAGAAATAGTAAACTCGAAGTCGATCGTAGCTCCTGCGAGCGGAAAATGTGTGGATGATGTGTTCAGCAGTCCGTACTCCATCCGCACTAGTGGAACCGAGATTCGGTTGGGATCTTTACCATGATCCGGATGTAATTTAAATTCGATGCTGATCTTCTTCGCATATCTTATGAAGAAAAATTGATTTCTTACGTCAATCTCTCCGTAAAGCTTCGATTTGTGGAGCTCATTTAGTCCCGAAATCGTATCGACAAGTAAGAATCGCTTCACTAGCTGCCACCGGTCCGGTTCGGAGTCCGTGTTCTGGCTGAACGCATTACCGATCAACACCGGTACGGAACGCATCAGACGAACTCGCTGCTCGTAATAACTCACGTAGAGTGAGTGAAACTCCACCTCCTTAAAATCTTCTACAAGTCGATTAACGTTCAGGACACACTTACGGTGATAGTTCTGACCGAAACGTATCCGTTGCTCTTGGCTAGCATCGTAACGCTCGCACAGGTTCAAATCGGCAAAGCGCATTTCGCGAAACTGCTTTAAGTGGCCATATAAATCGTAGCTCACCAAGGTGAAATTGAGTGTGTTGTTTTTCTGAAACGATGCCAATCAGTCAGGAAGGCTTTTTAGGGAAGGTTTTTTTCGTTTTTTCACTTCAAGCCTACCGAAAGTGGGTGTGCATGTGCAATCATTCGTGACGTTCGTGCGGCGACATTTGCATATTCGTGCTGAAGAATATTAGGGTGCGACAAAGCGAGACGTATGAACTACAGAAACACTTGGTAGTACAAAAGATTACGCCGTCGATTGAAGGGTACAGATAACAGATTGCTTAGTAGCTAACAGGCATACGCTTTCCTTTCTTATTATTGATCGCTAGTACCGGTACGAGTATGCCTTTGATAATGACTTGAAAAAATGAGGTGCATTCAAATACCAACAGGTTAGGACGAAAGACCCGCCCCAAGCGCACTGCGAACCAAAGCAACCGCTGGTAAATATTTGCCCCTAGTAACCGTCACTCCATCAAACAAACCTACCCACAATGCACACACACAGTACAGTACATCATGTTGCATGATTTTCCTTATGAATGGGACATGTGATTCGTTTAAATATTGAAGTAGATCAGTTAGTATTGACCTTCGATGGTGATAAAAACATTTACCTTCCACGAGACAACGGTTTATCAGCGGTCACATACGGAATCACGCACGCAACTGCACTTGACCGGTAATCGATTAAGTTCACTAGGAGTACGAATCAGAAAAAAAAACAAGCCCACAGCTGTCACGAACCATTTCGAGCTCGTTGTTCCTAACCCTACGAACTGGGCCAGAGGTAGCTACAACCTCTCAGAGTTGACGATCTCCTTTTGAAAAGTTTACTTTTCTGGACCAAAAAAATAGTTCACGACCCGCTTCCAAAAATTTCCTTTCTAGCTTCCGGAGGGCTGCCTTGTTTTGACCCACAAAAA
>JXWZ01005699.1:0-18932 GCA_000956215.1 Anopheles farauti No. 4 | reverse complement strand
CACACACACACACACACTGCCATTTCCATTGGTTGCACCTAGATTGTTGATCTTGTGCTTTCGGTGACGCAATTCGGACGCTGTTTGGTCCATTTTTCCGTTTGCGTCGCTTGCTTTCTCATGCAAAGCAATGCGTGCGGGGATGGGACGCGGCTTTTGTAATCTAAATGGGACGATGGAGGGGTAGATCGGTTGATATAAAAGTCGTTGTTTTCACAGACAACGGTCTCGTGTTGTAAAAAAAAGCTTTAATCCATCTCCGCTTGTAAAGTCAGATTAAGTGAACCCTGTATGCGACAAGCGGGAAAAACTATTATGGAAAAATTCGTTTGAAAATTCGAAAGTCAGATAGAAGCGGTTAATGTTTGCTCCCAAGACATGAAGCAAAAAAAAACTCTACTTAATGACAAATGACTCTACCGATCCTCCCCGAAAAAAAAAAACACCTCCATTGCGCTCCGAAAGGCGGCTGTGTGTGGATTAGTTTGATTTCCTAACTCATCCTACCCGATGGTGATTTCAACCACCGGCTACTTTCAATTCGCGGCCCAATCACAATTTAATGAGCACATTTTTCGGTGGCCCCGTGCCTGCCAGAGCCTGCCCGTGCATGGTACAACGTGTACGCGTACTTGATCCACCGTGCAGCATTCAGAAGCATTACGGCCACAAAGAAAACTCATCTCTTGCGAAGGAGGGTGAACAGCAGACCGAAGGGAAACAAAAACACATCCCGAAACGACACCCGGGTATCAGTAACCAAACTCCGGTTAACTAAGGTAGGCAGCGGGAAGGAAGACGAAGCAATAGAAAACCTTCCACTTGGTGCGCTCGCACACATTATATTCTTCCATACACCCGATGGTGGATTGCCTCTTCACCGAAAATGATGTGCCCATTCAAAGATCATTTCCTGCTCGCCGATGGAACGAACGACGGTGGAACAGCAGCCGGGATTCTGAGGCCCCGGCGGTTCTCTATCAACGCATAAGTCTTCGCATCTCATTTATCAAAAAAAAAAACACTCCATGCCGAACTGCGAGCGGAGTGGAATGGGACACCAGAGGATCCACACAAATGGTACCAACGAGCGGAGGGAGATGGGAAAAAAAACCTTCCTTCCTGTGTGCTGCTTTAACGCTATGGTTTTGATGTCCGAAGAATCACCTGATCAGTTCTGGACCGGCCAGCCACGGACGCAAGGATCGTTCGGTACCGCGGCCCGTCAGCGGAAAAGTAGCATTACTCTCTAAGCTTTTTTTTCGTGATTTCGTGCCTGCGCGTATGAGGTTCTAACGATATTCATCGGTTTTACTTTCTCATCGCCCATCGCCCGCACCCGGTCTCGCTCCTCCCATTCGCAAACCGACACCCGGGCGATTCGGTACGGTAGGCATATTTGGAAGCATCCAGCTCCAGCCCCACCGTGGTTTTGATTCGTTTTAAACCATCGACCCCACCATGGCGCGGATCCGCGTGGACCATAATCATTTAACGTTCATTTCCTGCTTTTTTTCCCCTTTCCAAGCCGTGGCTGCCCGCACGGGAGGCATAGGTGATGCGATGGTGTAGTACCGTGCGAGAGCATTAAGGTCTTCGTTTTATCATTATCATTCCTTGGGAAGTATTTTGATCCTTCCTGCTGTTGACGCACGATGAGGTTCTGAAGTCGCCACCGCGCAAACAGAAACTTTTATGAGAGAAAAAGGGCAATGGGTGATTTTAAATCCTTTCCAATTTTGATTTAATGTCTAGCAAGTTTTTTTTTTATTTATTTTTCAACACTTTTGCTACACTTCCCATCACGCATCTGTGGGGAAAGAGGGAGAATGTAATCCAATCGACATGCATTAAGCATCGAAAAAGCACCGTCCAAATGGCCTGTCAAACACAAATCCCACAAACCAAGCAACAAAGCAGCTGCCCCAGATGGTCCTCTCTAAAAAAAAAAAGCCCCCGGAAAAAAGGTGCACGCTTTATCAACGCAACCACGCCAGCGTCCGCTTTTGTATGCAGATTAGTGTCTCCTCGCTTCCGGTGGGCTTTGTTTGCGCCGGTTTCCAAGAACGGTTTCCCATTCCGCTCGACCCGGCGAGAACTTCTGTCCCGGGTGTCGGGAGAAATCGTTCCGGCAGAGGCAGAAGGGAAGGTAGGAAATGTTCCCCTGATCGATGATGCGTAAAGTAACGTGCACGGGTCACGGGACAGAAGAGCTGTGGAAATCAAATTATGCGTGCAACGGCCATCACTCCCAGCCATATGTATCGCTGCCCCGATCTCTTCGGGGAAAGAGACTGACGGACGTTGGTGACTGATTACACCCAATCGCCATCCATCGGACAAATTTCCTATGGCCGTTCCCTCCGTAGTACCTGGTAACAGCGATTGAGGAGTCTTTCTTGGACGTTTCGTTGCCTACGCGCTCCCAAATCACGCTCAGCCAAATCGGTGATTTGTCTGTTGTTTTTTTCGAACGATCTCCGCCATCTACCCTCTAGCCCCCGTTAGTACGCACCTAGAATTACGCGCCACCCATCGTATCAGGGGCATCGGGCAACTCGATTCCGTTCCGATCCGTTCCATTCATTCCGTCGTTCGTTAGTCGCAAGATGCCTAATCATGGTGAGTAATGTTCTGCTCTGTTGCTGCAGAGGTGTTTTGTGCCGACGGTTGCCCACAACCCCGGGGCAACCTACATCCGTTCGTCGCGCGGTGCTACGAGCGTTTTCAGCTTTAATTCTTAAAATGGCAGAACCCAACTGCCCGACGGAAGCTGAAACCCGACGGAAGCTTTATGGCGGGGCGAGGGAGCAGATTGCGGGAAGGGTGCGTCTCGATGGTCAACAGACGGACTGTCGATCTGTATGCCTCCTAGGTCGCCTCATATTGCGCCTCCCGGAAGCAGTTGAATGCGCCGAAAAGATCCACATTGGCACATAAATAAAACCGCATCCCGGCACGGTCCGTGTGTGTGTTTTGTTGCGTTCTCGAAGTCTCGTCCCCGGAGACATTTGCGCGCACCCACCCGATGACTGGCCGGATTTTCGTTCCTTGCGCTCGGTGTCGCAGCGCTTATCACGTCTCTTTTCCGACGCACAGGAAGTGAATACCGGGCGGGCATGATTAATTGATTCATTCCAGCTCGTCGTCCCAGCGTGTTTGCGGACCGTGAGATTTTTCGGGCACCTTTTTTCATCGGGGCATCGGGGCGGTGTGCATCCATTTCATTACGAGTTTGGTGTGTGTGTGCGTGTGTGTTGGAATTTTATGATCCGGTCTCGGACGACGAATGAAGGTGGTGGATTGATAGGAGATTGATAGGAGATGGGAAAACGTGTTGGGTGTGGAATTATCCGTATCTGTCTTTCATTTCTTCAGTTCCACGGCTGCTGCTGCCCGGATCAGGCATTCGTGAATGTCGAGTAATTGGTGAGCTCGGGTTTTGAATAGACGAATTACGGGTATGTGTACCCTTCTTAGGCTGGCTTCACATGACTTGGGAAGGACTAGGGAAGATCCTTTAAAAAAAAAAACCCAAGCTATCTATTATTATAATAGACACCACACCTTTACAAGCACTTCAAACAGGAACGTCTGTGCATTGTATTTTTTAGATCTAGCATTAGTACTTTTATGCTCAAAAAACAATTTTCATATTATTTTTTATGTTTGTTCTCATTCGTAAGAATAATAAATGTATTTGAATTGCTTTAAAATGAGCACACAAGCAAAAAATGAAAATGTTAAATAAAAATGAGTGTTGATCTTTTATCAAATTTTAAGCCTGGACGAGAGACGAGATACCTAATTTAAAAATGGTAATTTATTTTATGACCACCAGATCGATATGCTTTGAAAATGAACCTTTTCTGACTAATTCGTGAGCTATTAAAATTGGAAAAAATAAGTTGAGGGTATATCAAATAATTTTTATTAGGATTGTAGGATAACCGTGTAGCAGAATTTCAATCGGATTAATGATTT
Organism: Anopheles farauti No. 4; assembly: GCA_000956215.1. Classification (NCBI taxonomy): domain Eukaryota; kingdom Metazoa; phylum Arthropoda; class Insecta; order Diptera; family Culicidae; genus Anopheles; species Anopheles farauti No. 4. The sequence continues at coordinate 14,948 of JXWZ01005699.1, read as the reverse complement.
AAAGCTGCGTTTCATGTGACTCACACTATTATTAATGTCGTATGATTGTATCGGACACCGTGATCCACTGTGAATCGTTCTCCAAGCGTCTAACGAGAGCCTCACATCATTAGGAATTAAACCGCGCGTCCGAAGGACTTGGTACGCGCACGGGCAAAAAAAAATCCCACTCCAGTGAATACGATTACGGAGCGCATTGTTGGGTAGCTGGCAGCAGATATTCATTTTTACACAATCGTCTGGCCTGGCGTGTTACGCTTCAATAGATCCGAACGCTGCGAAATGATATTCCTTCGGCCAGCCAGCGCCTACGCCATAGACACACAAATCACCCCCAAAATCCCTTTCACTTCTCACGCGCATTCCCTTACCACCGCCGGGAAGCGACCGTGCAGCCGACGATGGAGCCCGTAGCATAAATCATACGCAAAAGTATGCAAATGCATGCCCTTGTTACTGGCGGGGTGAGGTTTTTTTATTCATTTTTTTTTCTTCTACTTCTCTCCCGGTCAGTTTTTTCCGCGCACCAGGGCCGGCTTTTTGTTAGCAAGTGCACTGGTGTCCGCGCTGCACGCGGAGGTAGGTTATACGGTTTTATTTCGCTGCTCTGTCTTCCCCACCGATTGGGAGAACCACACGCTTCGGTACCCTTCCGGGAAAACTAATAAAAATAAAAGTGAAACCATGCCGTTTTGCACGCGCGAGCACCAGGGGCGAAATAGTTGCAAATAAAACGCTGCCGCTCAACTTTGTCCGTGCTTTCGGTGGTTTGAATCCGTGGTTTGCTCAGCGCAACCCGCGTATCGATGATGATAAGCCGAGCGAGCGAGCGAGCGTGCGACTAAGGGGCATTAAAGTTGAAGCTCGCGATCACCAAACTCACCCTCACGGACGGGCAGTTTCCCACGATATGCTGGGGTATTTTTGGTGCTCCTTCAGTCGCTCCCACTCACATCCCACCACGCGAGCATAGGAACTTCCTTCAGTCCCCATTCGTTATGCTGGTTCTGTCTGTTGCGGTGTGGCCTTTTTGCCTTCCATCCAGCCGGACGATCAGCTAAAACACTCACACATTCCTCCATCCATCCCATACGCCGGAGGGTGGCGTGGATCCGTTCTCCACAGCTTCTTAGTCGGTCGATCTTGTAGCGCTCTGTTTCAGGTTTTGTGTTGTAACTTTTTTTTCTCTTTGTTTTCCTCCTCTCTTTCTCTACTTCGGTGGCGGGTTATGCGATCACCCATTCGCTCGCTCCTATGCTCGTTTTATGCTGCCAACCGTAAGCGCCGGGCAGAGCGTGGACGGGACGCGATCCCAACCACACACCCGTCCTTCGGCTTGGAGGTGGAGCAGCGTGTGTAAGCGGTTGTTTTTTTTTTTTTTACGATCGTTGGCGACGAATGGGATTTTTCCCTTCGTCGCGATTTCGTCCAGAATCCACGGAAATATAGAAATGAATGAATGGTGCGAGGTGAGAGAGCGTGGTCAATTACACTTTCGCTCTCGACGGAAACAGGCTACCGACGGCGCCCAGTGGTGGTGCAGCCGTTTTTTTTTTTTTGCTGGCGATACGATCGTAACAGGATTGGTCATTTTTATGCTGTTGCGGCGGTGACTCACGGTTGCTTTTAATTATTGGTTCTATTAAAATATTTTGATTTTTTTTACCTCCTTGAGACAGGCACCAGATTGTATGACTACTTTGTTTCCAAATGGTTTGCATTTTATTGAAATTTTTACAAAAAAATCTTTTCTAAAAATATATATTTTTTAAATTCTGTGTTCTGTAATTTGTGTTCATTTCCAAAATATTCTAGACATAAAGATCATCATGCATGTACTTGCCTTAAACTTGAATGTTTGCAGTGCTTAACTTTATAAAAACTATACATTTTTCATGCAAATTTTTTATTTGCTTTACATGGAAAATAAATATCGAAACAAAAAATTTTTTATGATTCTTTAAGAGAAGCTTTTGCAATTAATTTACTATTATTTAAAACCCTGTATTTTTGTAGTATTTTTGGTAAAATATAAAGAAAGATTTTGATGATATTATTGCCTCTATCAAATATTCTACTGCTTAAGTATAATTACCTCTTATGACAACCTAAAGCCGTCACGGTATCAGTATCTCTAATCCAATAAAAACACAATATTGATTTGACGAGGACCGACTACCACCCGGGGTGCATCACGCTTTAGCACAACATCACCTCCCACCGGGGCGGCTCATTCGCCACCGCATCAGGCCTCCCAAAAGGGTTTGAATTAATCATCTCCCGGACGGGAATCCGTTGGGTGACATTTCCATTCGGTGACGTCGCGTTCCGTAGCAATCGTAATGTCTGCGGGTGGTAAAATGGGAAGGTTGCCCTTTAACCTGCCCCGCCGCAGTGCTGACTGTTGCAGAAATGTTGCAATGGATCACAATTTCCTTGGCTTTTTTAATTCGATTCTGATACCCGACCAACAGTGAGGCGCACATGCGCCGGGTGGCATTTTTTTTTTGGCTTTATCTTTCCACCACAATCGAATCGACTCGAAATCGAACCACCGAAAACCCGAACCCCGTCCCAGTTTTTAAATGTCGAACCGCTGGTTCTAGTGGCGGTGATCTGCATTAATCATTAATTTTATGTAGGTTTCCTCATGCTCCGAGATCGTGATTCTCCGTTCTCCCACACATACTCATGCACGGGCCCGCCGACACGTGATCTTTATGCCAAATTTTGAGCGGTTTGATAGGTACCTGAGGTTAGACCGCATTACACACCGTCGTCGCTCGGAATTGTGGGGAGGCGGGGTGGTGGGGGGGAAAACACCGACGAAATCGAAACGAAACGAAAACCTACACTTCCCCCTCGGGCGGCACCGTGCACATCAATCACAGCCGGTGGAGAGTTCGTGTTAATTAACAGTTACCACCGGTACCGAGCCCGTTGCCCGGACGGTTAAGGGAGGAAACGAGGAGGGCAGGAGAAAAAAAAACGATCCTCGAGCACCTCCTGCGCGCACTACCTTTTGCCTTAATTAGCTGATTATCGTCAGTTTTTGATCGGTATTTTCCTTCCTATTGCGCTACACTTCCACCACCGATCGGTCGGCACTGAGGCGAGGCGGCTCGTTCGCCGCTAGACTCTGTCTCGAATCGAAACATAATCGATTATGCCCACCTATAGCAGCAGCAGCGGGTGTCTGCAGGCCTTTCCCATACCGCTTTTTGTTCCTTTCCATATCGGTTTTTTTTTTCTATTTTCGTTACTTGTATTAAACATATAAAGTTTGCGTTCCGATAAACATGCTTCCTTCCTGCATTGTGTATTGTATTTGGTCCATTAAATAAATTCGTGATTGAGGCGTGCTTTACGTCACGTCGTCTTTTTTGCACCGATTCCGCAGCGAAAGCTTTTCCGATACGGCTATCGTTAGCACGCGGCAAACCGAGGTGTGTACGCAGGGAGCTGATTATGTGATCAATCGTTTGTGTTTTAATTGTGTCGAACGGTAAGATGGGGTGGTTCGTATTGGAACAATCGTCTCCTGGCTTAGCCGTAGTTAATCGAAATTTTTCAAATTTTATTCCGAAAAATACCCCTAAATACCGACCAAATCAATGCATGGTTTTATGCAATAATTCTTCAACATCTTCTCTACGAGATTTTGGTTTACAAGAAGTTACCCTAAAACTCGTTTTTAAATTGAGATATTTTATAATCCCATTTCTTGAAATTAAAAAAAATAATAATTGCCCCGGCTAATAAAAGTTTAAATGCAGCGTAAGAAATTTCCTCCTAAACTCCTCTAATTATCACTTTGCAGCGAACGCCAGTCGCTGCCGCTTCCGAAGAGATCACCATCATAAAAGCGGTCGGTTTTTCGTTAAGTACAACAGCAACCCAGCGTGTACCGATTACGAGCGATAGGTGTCATAAAACGATGAAGGAAAACAATACGCACGATGATGTCTATCTGTTCGAAATCGTTAACCTAACCCGGGGTTGTCCGAGCTGGTAGGATAAAGGAAGAGAAAAAAAAAACTCCATACCTATGAAGAGTTTTCCTAATGACTCCAATAATGATCCATTTGGGGTGGAGACGAAACCGTGGGAGGTGGATTTGGATGCAAAAAACAAACTCCTAAACACAGGCGCGGGGGACGGGACACCTTACCCCACTCAATCCGCCCACACTCCGGTTGAACCGGTTCGGTTCGGAAGGGGGTAACGAACCGTTTGCCCGTACAACACGTACTCGCTGCGTACTGCGATTTCATACGCAGGCTCATCAACACAGATCGTGGACTCGGTCGTAATAAAAGTGTAATGTACACGGATCGGCTGTTTATGTTTATTTTTTTATATATGCTCGTTTTTGCCGATTTCCTACGTCTGCCAAATCCCCTTCCCTGCCGTGCCGAAGCTTGTTTGCGAAGCGAACATATTTATTGGTAAATATTATTTGCATTAATTAAACGTTTAATTGCATCAATCGGAAACCGGGCGTGCGTTGGCGATGGAAACAAAACAAAAAACCGGCCGTTTGCTTTACGATCAATTATGCGGAGGAAAGCGACCGACTGCTTCGGTTCGGCCGACCGGAGTTTAATGGGCATAGGCAAACCGTGTACAGCACCGAACCCCACCCACAGGGCGCAATGAGTAGAGACAACTGAAGGAAGGCAAAAAAAACCCCCCTGGATACATCCTTAACCGACAGCTCATTACTCGCCAAAGTGGAACCTATTCAAATGTTGGAGCGCGGCGTGTGTCTTGTTTTAGGTTTCGTTATTAATTTTCCTTGCTCGAAATAGTTCCCTTTTTGGGGTTGGGAGTTGGCGGTGGGTGTGGAGCATGAGTTGCGGTGGGAGCGCGAGATCGAAAACGTTTTATCCCGATGACAGGAAACGATTCACGATTGGCCGCGACCGAGAGCGGGCGGGGTTTTGATTGAGAGATTGTCAAAACATGTAGTTCTTTGGTGCGGCTTTCATTACTGCTGTGTGTGTGAGTGTTTTTTTTAATTCTCCTTAAGAGAAGATGCATGCATCAGATTATCTGGAACTCGCGGTTTAATAAGAAACGCGCGGCTGTGTACGTATGATCGGTGCGTGAGTCATTTATGCACATGCTGCATCTCTGGTTCGAAAGATCAAAGGGGTATGGAAGCGCCAATCAGTGTCTGAGTTCGGTCGGTGAAGTCGTTGGTGCTAGTTGTATGGAATCGGCGAAGAAGGATGCAAACATCATCAGCATTTATCGCACACCGAGAGTCGATTACGGGTAGCCGGAAAGTTCAAAGAGCCGTGGGAGCTCACGAAGTTTGCATTCAAAACAAGGCAGAAACCCAAATTAAATGGACCAAAATCGGGAGATCGACAAATATCGAAGCAATGCAATTAATTAGCTCTGTGGTTCTGAACAACATCCAATAATTCAATAAAATCGGTCCCGGAACGTTCGTTCCCGAACGTTCATTCCTCCCGGACGTTCGCTTCCCGAACGAACATCCCGGTATTCATGCTGTGTTCACTCAACTGTCACTCATAGTCAGTGAATAGAGCGTTCGTTAGTTTAACGCTCGCGCGAAGAAGTTTACTTCTAATCCAACATCTTAACAAACAAATTTGTTTTTCTTTTTTCTACCCAGGACATACTCGCCGAATCGTCGGAGAAGTTGGAAAACTTGATTGCTTCATCGCCTGCGACGCTCGCGCTGAAGGCGTCGGCCGAGCAGGACGCGATCGCCGCCCTGCAAGCCCTGCGCAACAATAACAATCATACAAAATCAGTTACCTCAGTACTTAGTAAAACGCACCTGCAGAACCTGGAAGCGAATGCCGTATCTGTGATCCCCATCGAGAGTATGAAACTTACTTCCACCGGCGTACTCCACCAGCAGCAGCAGCAACAGCAGCCGCCGAGCACAACCACGACGACCACCATCATCCATCAGCAGCAACCCGAGCAGCAACCGATTCAGCTGTTCCAGCAGCAGCAAAACAGCCAACCAAAGCAGCCGCTGATTCAGGTCCGCAACCTGACGCAGCTGCAGAAGGAGCACCTCGAGACGGCCGCGGTGTTGATGGACATCAGCAAGAAGGCCATCATCTCGCCGCCGAGCTCCAATCCCCAGTCGCCGAGCCTGCTTGCCGAGCAGCAGAAGCAACAGCAGCAGCACCAGCACCAGCAGCAGCAGTATCAACTTAACAATAACAATCAGCATACGCAGCAACCGCAAAGTATTAAATCTTCTGTGATAAAGGTAAGTGTTTGTACGGCGCGCAACCCAACGGCAGGCATGTGCTAAAACTTTCCACCGCTTATCTCCTATCCCCGCAGCCACACGAATACCTTTTGAACAATCTGAAGCGCACCCCGAGCAGCGAGGAGATGGATCTGACGATGAAGCGCGTGAAGGTGGAACCGAACGTGGTCCTGTCGCCGACGGTTCCGGCCACCACGCTCGTGAAGAAGAACATCATCAAGCGGGAAACGATCGAGCATCTGGCGGCGGCCGTCGCCGAAGATCAGGCCAGCCAGCACAGCGACAGCGTCGACAGCAGCGACTCCGGCCGGCTGCAGATGGACATCTCGTCGCAGGACGCCCACTCCGAGTGTACGGCGGACGAGCTGAAGCTCCGGAACAGTCTCCACCTGAACAACAACAACAATCACCTCCATCAGCACCAGCAGCAGATGGATCAGCTCGGGCGCGAAACACCGGACAGTATGAACTCCCTCGAGGAGCAGCAGCAGCAGCAGCAACAGCATCACCAGCAGGCAGTAGCGGCCGCCGTGGCAGCCGCCGTCCATCAGATACCCTTCGGTGGGTTGACCGATGGGACCGATCCGGCGTTAGCGCAGATATGGCAGGCGTTGGCGCAAAATACAAGTATGGTTTCGTGTTTTTGGGCACAACGAACATTTGGCTGAACCGATAGCCGAATATTTTGGATTTATTTTATAATTTTTTACCTTTCCATCCGCTCTTACAGATCTCATCGTGAACGGTAATGAAGCGACGGCGCTGCTGAGGAAGATGATCAATGCCCGGAACCTCGGTATTCAGTTCCCGTCCGTTGTACCGGGGCTAGCGATGCTTAAAGTAAGTATTGATTGTTGCGACAAGCTCCCAGAAGCCAGTCACTCTAACGTTTCGCTTTTCCTTTTCAGCAAAACGATATCACCCGACACAGTCAAACGAGCCAGAGCGGACGCCGGAAACAAACCTGCCCGAGTCGAACGCCCGTCGAAGGCAACTCGCCGACGTCGTCGCTCGACAACAACGGCATCGGCGGTGCGGTCGTCGGCAGCGGTGCTGGCGGTGGTGGTGGTGGTGCTATTAAACTCAGCGGCAAGGTCGCATCCACCGGCAATGTGCTGTTCCGCGTGGCGGAACACTCCACCTCCGGGAAGCCCTCATCGCAGGGTGGTTCCGCCCGGTCCGAGACCAACAGTACCGCGTCCGGCAACAGCAGTCCCCAGTTACTACTCACGAAGCCGGCGCAGGTGGCACAGTCGCAATCGCAGCAGCAACAATCACCGCAGCAAAACTCGCAGCAGAAGGATATGTCCTGCACGAACTGTGGCACGACCACGACGACCATCTGGCGGCGGAACATCCGCGGCGAGATGGTGTGCAACGCGTGCGGGCTGTACTTCAAGCTGCACGGCGTGAACCGACCGCACACGATGCGCCGTGATACGATCCACACGCGGCGGCGTCGTCCGAAGGGCGACAAAAGCACCCGAAGGAGTAAGTATTCGCCCGGGGTGGAGTTTGTTGTGGTGAAAGCTTAAAGGTGGCGCCTATAAATGCCCAGTAAGACTTTCTGAATTCAGACAGAGAACAGGCGCTAATCTAGGCACGTTTTTTTTTTTTGGCATTTCTAACAGAATCCGTCAAGCAGGAGAGTGGCGATATCGTGGACAACGGAGTGGAAACGGCTGTTGATCTGCAGACCCTGCAAAACCAGCTAATAGCACTGCGTGACGCAACCCGCGGTACGCCAACCAACTTTACCATGCCAACTGTAAGCTTCGCAGACTCTCGCCCCAAAAAAAATGCTCTCAAAAGCCATCGCTAATACTATGCTTTCCGTCCTCTTTTAGGCCTTCCAGCATTATCTGCGCGCGACGCAAAACTTCGACCCGAACGGTAGCGGCGAGCTGCTGGTTGGCGACGGTGGCGACGACAGTGGGCCCGAGAACGATCTGGACTCGTGTAACCTGCCGCTGAATCTCGTGGCGACCCAGCTGGGCAGCGATTCGTCGCAACACTGACGGAAGCTTCCGACGGGGCAGCAGCGCCCGACACCGGCAGTAGCAGCGGCAGCAGCAACGTGCGACCAAAATTCTAAACCCTTGCCTCGGCGTACCCTAAACGGGGCCACCAAAAAGGCACGACCGGGAGCGGTAGCATCGGCAGCTACGGTGGAGACAGCGCCCTCTGAGAAGGAGAAGAGAGTAATGTAGAAAGGGGGAGATTTGCTGCGTACCACCAATCGACTGCACTCGTCGATGCCGCAGCAACAAAAACTCACTAAATACTATCAGCTGCCAGTAGCTGCTGTCGATGCACGCGCGCTCCCGCACAGCCTACTAGAGAGCGAGGGGTAAAATAGCACCCTCCTTAGGTCACAAAGAAAACCGACAACCCCGCAAAATACTCGCTGAACAGGTGTATAAGTGTGTGTGTGTGAGAGTTGAGTGTCATTTGGGACAGTTTGAAATTTAGTACGCGAATGAACGAACAAATTCGATCGGCAACTGTAATACTCCATTAGTAACGTCCGTTTTACGATTATAGGTAGTAGGTAGGAGCGAGCGGTTGGCTATTTTTGGACGTTTGGAGGGTGAGACGAGGCAACTATCCGAACCGATGTTGCGCACCGGATCGGAGGGAATGTTGAGGATTGATAATTATTACACTAGAGGACAGTATTTATTACCTTTTAACGCAAACAAATCCTAGATCAGGACAATATTATTGATACAACTTAAAAGCAGTGTGCGTAAGCGGACGGTAGAAACACGCTACACGATGCACGCGATAAACAAAGAGACTAACACACGCCCGCAAGTAAACGCATGATGCAAAAACCGTTCCTCGAAACGGAGGGAACACCCCGGAAGAAGCGAATATGTGTGTGTGGTGTGTCTGCTGGTGAAGCGGACGCAGAATCATAAGCAATAATATTTGAGAGAGCTAATCAGCTACTTTCGGCTCTCGGCTACAGAATTGTATAGCATCGTAAGGCATACCCCCTATAGAGATTTTAAGTAATTTTTTTACCTACTTTGTGACAATTTCGCACACGCGAACGCGTGGGGAGGGGGTGTGCGAAAGAGAATCGCCCTCGCTCCCCCCCATGATCCCGCATCCTATAATTGCATGATATAACATACTTACATTTAGCACTTAGTTTGATTTTAACGTCGTTTTTAAAAGGAAACCATTTGATCTTTAGGTTGTAAGTCATGCGCATGATCGGTGTGCGACGAGTTTTAGCTTAGACAGCGCCACAGAAAGGAACGATCCTGCTGTTTTGTGATTGGACATTGTTTTAAAAAGCATCCCTTTAGAGTTTCTTTCGCTCTCTCATCGTTTTGCATGTTTTTGTTTTTTTTTTTGCGCAATTTCCATTATCGCGCCCTTTTCCATTTATATACATTTTGTTGTTGTTGTTTTGGTGCGGTTCACCCGCACTGATCCCGCTGCGTTACAACATACACGTCAATTTTTGCTACTTACCATCCACGCTCGTCTTGTATGCTGGAGGAGGAACCTGTTTTATGCTCACCTAGAGGTAGAAATCGGAAAACAAATAATATTCGACGGTTGCGTGAAACGAAACGAAATGGAGAAATGAAAATAAACCAATTGTGATACGATACGATATGTTGTGCGACAAAACGGTGCGTAAGTCAGCAGAGAAGGAGTAAGGAACGTTTAAAACTCACACATACACCCCCCACACACACAAACACAAGCTCTTAAGCAAACAAAACACACTCAATCTCACAACTCACAAATGAGGAACAAAAAATCAAAATTAAATAGGTACATAGTGTGTAGCAACCAATACTCACTCTTATCATAGAGCGTAAATTACGCGCAAAAAAAGGCATTATTATAGAAAAGAAGAGGATGGTGAAACCGTACAACATACAAAGCATGACACTTTCACTGTCTTAAACGCGTGGAACCGCGTCATCCCCGTTGAATAAGTGTTCGCAAAACGTAGCTCCCAAAGCAGCTCCAAAAGTTTCGTCCATTTTATGGTGACTGTTTTATTCTCTCGTATTTTTTTTTTTTTTTTTTTGTGTTAAATACAATGATCGCTGGCTCCATTTAGCACAAGGCAAGCCCATCCTGGACTTAATTAGATTTCCAATAACCCGCAGCTTTTTTTTTAGATGGCTTTAGCCGAACATTATGGACAGTAGTAGACTAGCCATTAACTAAACCGAGCACGATGCACTTACTGTTCGCAAGCGATTTAACTTATCGATTTTAGTTTAACTCCTGAAACGGTTTCTTGGCTTTTTTTTTGGCTTGGCTCGGTGGCGGAGCCGGGTAAGGAGTGCGCAAGGATACAGTATTCTAGTGTCACCGATATATCCCCGCCCCCAAAAAACGACCAAAACGAAATAGATGCTTAAAAATTGCGCCATTGTCAAATGATCCGTCCGTCGGTCCAAAACGTTTTGAAGGGTTTTTTTTTTGGTTTTAATTCCCAAGCACATAATTAGAACACGGTAGAATCGCCATCCCCGCTAGGGAACGGCAAGTCTAGTCGAACATCGGCTCCTTAATTTGTTCCAAGATTCGCCTCGCCCCACAACACAAGCCAAGAAATTTTCCCGACGTACTTTCCGGCATTATCCGGCACGCTTTCCACACTTATATTCACGCTTTGTACTTACATTTTTCATCACCTGCATTCGGCACTGTGCACGTTGGAATAGCCATTTTCCCGCGCACAAACCCCGTTACCATGGTTACCAATATTTAAGTTATGTTTCTTTTTGTTTTTTTTCTCCCCCTCGCGCATCAACACGTTTTCGCCAGGATAGGTTTGTTTTAACAAACCTTCCCGTCTAAACCGAAAAACACAGATAAAAATATCCGTAAGCTTTAAAAGGAACGAATAGAAACATGTGACGAAAGCGCAAACTAGGAAGCAAAACCCCAGATCAAAGTATTTCAAACTAGTATCGCTCCTACGCTCTAATGCTTAACCCAAGTGGCCAGTTACTAACGTAGTTGAAACGTAATCCAAAAGCAGCTCGGTGTTTGCAAGAACACAAAGGGATTAGAGAAAGAGAGAGAGAGAGAGAGAGAGAGAGAGAGAGAGAGAGAGAGAGAGAGAGAGAGAGAGAGACGGAAAACGGAAACCGAAACGAATTTTGTATGCTTGACCAGTTGTTTACCAGTTTTTTTTTGTATTTTACTATAAACTAATGTACGAATACGAGCGCAGCATCTTACTTTCTAAACCGCTTGCTAGTTGTTAAGTTAGCCCTTACCGATAGCCACGATGGGAAGACGTGCAGGAGAGAAGGCGTGTCAGTAGCAATTAAGTGCGTTAATTTGAATAGTTCACCACTAAACTCTCTCGTACAGGCAAACACGTATTTTACATGCGTTGCTTTTTTATTATAAAAATTGTACATTTCTGCTCCTCTCAACTCAACTCGGAAACGAGCCGGTGCAGGTTCGCGTCGTTACTAAAAATGCGTGTTGTACTAAAATTGTACTAAAACGCTCCTTTGTTGTCGACAACGGCAGGGCGCGTCAACTTGTTTTGTTTGGTTTTCAAAAATATCATTTTTTGTGGTTTGAACCCAGTTTGGAAACGAGAAGCTAATCGAGCTTGTTGATATGAGAACAATTAAAAATTTAAAACGTTGTTTATACACAAAATTATCTTGCCTAGCAGGATGTAAGGCGGGCCTTAAATCTCTCACACGAATTCGAACACAAGCTTTGTTGTAATTCTACTTTAAGGTACAATTTTTTTTGGTTTCACAAGAACACTAACTGGCCAGAATAGGAAACCAGATGTGCTAGCTCACCCACATGCTATCATCATTATGCGCCAGAGCTGATCTCCGACGTTTTTTTTTTTAATTCCATGCTTAACGGCGGCGCTTCACACTGATGGCAATCCAAAGTTCACCACGCTTTGGATCCACAGCTCACCCATCGCAATGGCACCCATTTCGTGCTATTTTATTTCATGTATGGTATCATCATCATCCAAGATATTATTATCGCGCTCTTGTGGGTTGTTTTAAATTATTCAACGAGATATTCTTGTCGGGTGGGTAAGAGGCGCGCAAATATAAGATAACTTCGTAACGAGGCAGTATTGTTTTGAGCTTAGAGCACACCGCGCACACACAGTCACCCGATCATCAACAAAATCAACCACACACAGGGAACCCCATAAAAAGTAAGATTTTAGTAGCTCGTGGAGATTTTACTTAAGATTTGCGCCTTCAAATGGTCGGAGCGCAAAAAAAAAAGATCGCTTTGTGGCAGCTCTTGCTGAAGTGTAATGAGCGCAAATGCTGGCTCGATTTCGGTGATTATCTCATCTTAGCCTAAGACTTAAACTATTTACGACGTATCTTTCTCTCTTTCTCTTTCTCTTCATTAATCTCACCATCATCATCTCATCATCATCTTCAGTTCATTCGCCCTCCTCCGAGGCGCCGGTGTGCTTGTATTTATTTGTTAGATATTTAAAAACGAAAAATCACGTACCATTTCCACGGTAAACCGGCAGCAAACATACTTTTCGCTTTTACATACCCAGCCAACGCATGCGTGCTCGCTCGCTCTCGATTACATTCATAAGTGCAGCTAGGAGGAGTAGAGAGGGTGGAAAGAACGAAGACGACGATGTAAATGACAGTGAACAGTTGATCGTAGCAGGCATAGAAAGCAGGAAGCAGGAAATTTTAGTATGTTTAGTTTAGATGTTTTTTTTTAACCAAACCTTTCTCCTCCTTCCGTTTGTAATAGTGTAAGTAGTAAAGAGACCCTTTTCTCCGTTTCGACCTTTTTACATAAACCTTTTACATTTTTATTTGTTGTTGTTAATAGTCTTCTTCCCCACAACCTCTCTCACTCCATCACTCCGCCAGTTGTGGTGCCGTGCGGTGGTGCATTCCACGTGCAACCGCATCCGTGCAACCGTTTGAAGAAAGATTTCGTCACTCATTTTCATGTTCATTAACGGTTAAGCTTCAGCGGGGGTACCCAACCCGCGCATCTCCATGCATCCATGCTAGTGCGGCAAGAATGAAAGGATGCTGCCGCTTTTGGCCCTTACTTTGTGCTAATGAGATTAACAAACCTAGAAAGATTGTATAGCGCGGAGCAAAGAACAAACAAAGTGAACAAAGAATTTCTGAAACCATGATATATGATGCAAACGCAAACTATTTTAGGTTACGGGGAGGGGAACGGGGAACGGATCGGGCCGGGCATACTCATCCCGGGAGGTTTGTTTCCCTTCCCTTTCCACTTGTGTGTAGTAGGTATTATTTTGCGCCAACGAAAAGATAGAACACACACCCCGATTACACCGGTGCAAACCCTGATCGTGTGCGGCTTTTTTTATGTTTTATATTTTAGTACGTAGAATCCAGCGGGAGCAAAGAATTGACACTTGATTACTCTACTATTACTATTACTATAAACTACCACTTACCACTTACTTACCTTACTTACTGCAGACGAATGTTACGATAAGTTTTAAGCAAAATTATCTCTTAATTGTCAACCCTTCCCCCCACTCTCCCTCTCGTCACGGTTCGCGCCGTGCGCGGTTTCCCGTTTCCCAACGCCCAGTTGTGTTTCTTCCCAGTTCCCAAGCCCCCATCCCCCTCTCCCCTTGACATTTCCTACCACTACTTACTCGTTAGTGTAACTATTACGAATTATTTTATTAATATTATTTTTATCGTTTTTTTAGTAAGAAAAGCGTATTTTTTGCAAAAAATATAAACAAGTTTTTAATTGAAAAAAAAACAAATCGTTTTGCTTTATTTTACTCTTACCTTTATGTTTTTGTATGTGAACGTGTGTGTGTATGTGTGTATGTGTGTATGTTTTACATTATTTTCATCTCATTATTACTTTCAGCCGTTCGTGACTATTTTCTTCTTTGTAAATAATGGTACAAACTTTCATAAGTGTTTTTCTTTCTCTTCTTTTGTTGTAAAGTGTGTTGTTTTTGTTACTATGCTTGAACTTGAAACATGTGTTTAATTGCGGCCATTTGGACAATTCAATCTCGCAAACGTTTGTTAAACGATTTAAAGGGGAGCAAAAGAAGCAAATAAGAGGAAAGGTAAACATGTGATCTATAACAACAACAAACAAACAAAAAAAGAAGGAAAAAAATGGCTTTTGCGACTGACTCACTGACTGACTGATGGACGAATTGGTGGTGGTGCATTGAACCCGCGCGGTACGCACGGATCAGCAGACGGATCAGCAATCGGAGACTCGAGAAATTTGCACACAATCACGTATGTTGTAGTTAAGATCGTAAAATGTTGGATGCTAGTAGTGTAGGGGTAGGTGGGCCCACCGCCGGCCCGTAGAATTTAACGGATATTTTTCCCTCGAAACGAAACGAAACACATGTTGAAACACGTTAGCGACACGTTGAAATTAAGCAACTTAAAACACGCACATAGAGAGAGAGAGAGAGAGAGAAAGAAAAAAAAATTATGAAGAGTGGAACATATTATATTTATACATCATAGAACGAGAAATAAAATTAAGACAAACAACAAAGCGAAGCAAAACTTTAGAAAGATAAGCATTATAATATTAAAAAAACAAAAATCAGTAATAGATTTTCAAAATCTACATACTAATTAGAGAGTGGTTGAGCTAGCGTACGAGTCGAGAGAGAGAGAAA
>JXWZ01005697.1:0-26513 GCA_000956215.1 Anopheles farauti No. 4 | reverse complement strand
ATTCAAGAAATTAAATTGCGCTGGCAATTATGTATTATATTTAATTAATACGATTTAAACGTATTACATTAAATTTTGATGAATTACTATGCAATTCATCACAATTTTTATATCTTTATTCAAAATATATTTCGAAAATGACATCACAATACATAAACAAGCTAATGAGCTTAAGACTAATGACAATTTTAAGACTTCTAAGAAATATTACGATATGTTTATAATGTAAAAAATTGTACTAGTAACCTTTTCTTAGTTTGCCAACTAGCTGAAACGTTCATTTAGGCAACTACTCGTTGGCGTCGTCTTAGGCAACTAGTTATTGTTGAAAAGAATTGCTTGAAATCATTTCTGGCAAATCGAAACCATTGTACAAAACGGCTGGGTGAAAAGCGGCACGATTTCGATTGGAGACCTTGCGTGTGTGTGCTTTCACCTTTGATAGATTTCTATTCACCTCACCTGCGCTTGACATAAAGCAATTTAATAGCGCTTTACGATCACAATTCGTACGGCAACGTTTCACGCAACATTCAACCAAAATCCACAATCCGCAATAGCACGGAGGCAGGTTCGCCCCCATTTCCGTTTCAAATTTTTGACACCACATACATTCTCCGCCCAGCTTGTAAGAGGCAAATCCGTCAATCATCCACCGAGGGCTCCACCGCGCGCAGGAAACCGTGAGTTGGGATTAAGCCGTGAGCAAACTTCCGGGAAATATGTCACACAAACTTTCGCCAACACTTGCGTGTTCACTGATGCCGTACATTTTCATTTGCCACCACAGTTGCAGGGTTTCTGGGGCGACGGTCGCGACAATCCCGCTAAGACGCGTTTCCGCAGGGAAATGCTGCGGAAACGAGGAGGCAGCGAATTCTTTCACCCTTTCGCAATCGCTGCAGACGAAGAATCGCGACGGCAAAGGGTTGCAAGATGGGGACGGGTGTCGACCGAAAGTGAACTCAATCTGTGGCGTAAACCACGAAACCTCACACGATCGCAGATGAATTTTATCGACACGAAGCGCACCACACCCGCAGTAACGGGCGAATGAGTCTTCCGGTGGTGGTGAGACGCCCGGAAATGGAACGTCCAAACTAGCGAGCAGTGTGGAAATCGAGGAAAATTACGTGCCCCAGGTGGAGGTGGTGCCCATTTGGCTCGTTTTTTTTTCCTTCAAAAATCGTTTCCGTTTTCGACGTGACGTTGTATATCCGCAGGCAGGTAGTTATTCGTAATAGTCGTAAGGACTCGCAGCATGTGTTTCAATGTTTGCCTATTATGAACGAAACACTGTTCGCACTTTTTCGCAACAGATGTGTGGAAGCAATGAGAGGTGAGGAGGTGCCATTTCGTTCGATTGGTTCGGCAAGAACAAGCCCATAATCCGGCCACGTAATGTGAAGCGGAAACCCCCAAAAACAAGTGACAATAATCCTTCGGGCTATTGAAAACTCGATTTTCTCGTTCAACATTGTGCCGGCGGTTTCGATGTATCCGGTTCGAGATTTTCCACCACCGTCACTAGGTTTCCAGGGGGGGGGGGTGATGGGCTTACATTAATTTTGCTTCCCTCCCGTGTTGCCTTCCTCCCAACGCTTTTCTTGTCTTCGGTCTTTGGTAATGTGTTTTGCGAAAGCGAGAATAAGGTACGTTCATTAGAGCAGAAAGTGGCGCCATACGTCTTCATCCGGGCACCCGTTAGTTATTGATGGTAAGATTTTACTTTTAATTAAGAGCAACACTCCACACGTGTAGCAGACCGGGGCTAACAAATGTAAGCCTTTTTTCGGTCCGCTCCGGAAGCCGCTTAGCGATGAAAGGCCGTGCCCGGTGCGTGCAGACGAGGATTTAGCTAACTTCTACGCAACGAAACACCCGACAACACGAGACGGATTACGTTAATTTGACAACGCGCCCGGGGCTGTCAGTGCAAGAATGAGCAAAAGCATCCACCTGCGTATGATCTACTTACATCCACTGTTATGCCAGACACTGGGAAGGTGCGCGCCGGTGGTGATTCCTTCGGCACGTAGCGATAGAACTCTTCGCCTTCGAAGTACCATCGAACGGAGTAGAGCGATGCCTGAAAGAAGCGGAGCGAGAACGAAATCAACGCCTGCTTAGATGAAATGCAAACGCCAGCCCAATCTGACTCACCTTTTCCAGCTCGAATTGACATGATAAGGTCGCCGCGTTGCCCATGATGACCGCCTCCGGGACGAATATTTTCAAATCTTTCAGGCTGCAGACTGCAAGTAAAGTCGGGGAGAGAGCAAACAAAGGCAAACAAACGCATTACACAATCAGTGCGAAACCATTCCGCCGGCCAAATCTGTTTTGATGCTGCAATGACGGCGTGTCGTTGAACTGTGCGGTCGAAAATCCTGGGTGTTACTGATAAGGGGGTGACTGTGGGTGATTGTGCGAATGTTATGTTTTACCGCACCTTGCGAAGGTCGTTTTGGTGTGCAGTCGAGGAGAGTAAATGTAACATAATTTGATGTAAATTTTCGATTAATAAGTCAGTCAGTCGAGCATTCGTATTGAGAGAAATATCTTCAGTAATACTAACAAGGAATTCTACCTTCCAGTGGAATGCGAGAAAAAGTTTCGTACAAGTTTATGTCACTCCCGAGAAGCAGCGGGCTTGCATAGTTTAACTTATTGTTTGAGTCAGAAACGAGAAGAATCCTTATAAAGTTAAAACAAAAAGCTATCTTAGCAACATATCTTTGAAACTCGCTAGTTTGATTATCAATCGGAAACTACCCCAACCCTTCCGGTATCAATCGGAATGTGATTCCAAACGCTCCGTGCTCCAGTGTAACATACATCTTAAAGTAGTGCCGATTAGCGTTGATGCTAACGTAGACTCCGATTCTTCATCTATTTATCTGAATGCAGATGCAAACGTACGCCTATGATACGGCCATATGGCCATTCATCGTCTTGAACCCGTATTTCATCGCCCCCAAGGATGATGGGTACTGCCGGTAAACGGTTGACCGGAGGAAGCAGGTCGCTGTTGGCTGTTACCCCGGGAGACACTAGTAGCCCTGCTTGCAGCATGCAAAACGCACGGCTTGCAATTGCCACAGGTTATTGTTTCATCGAGCGGTGAAACTTTTGAACTTGTGAAGTCGACCGAACCACCACTTGTCTCTGGAAAGGGACTCTCTGAAGGCGCCTTAAGGCCAAAGCCCAAACGAAGTATCTTGTTCCCCCGTCGGCAGCTGAAAAGGTGGTGCGGTGGTGTTTCACAAATCAAAAACTTCTCCACTGCCCCGAACCCGCACACGGAACCGAACGCTCACCGGTCCATCGGTTGCTTCCTCGCCAGGAAAAGACAATCTCGAATTGATTGTTTCTAAAATTCATTTCATGCTTTTGATCCCGGACGCACAAAGTGAAACCCATCGCAACGGCAATATGTTTCCATTGTGTCTGGCCGCCGGTGGAGGGGGAGGGGAAAAGGAAAATGGTGCATTTAATTTATGCGCAGCGTCGTTGAGGACGACCAGCCCCATGGAGCAGCCAAACCGAGCAAGTGGCTTTTAGGGAAGAGAATTTATGTCGATTTCTTAGCCCGTTCGGGCAAAGGATTTCTCGACCGAGCCGGCATCCTATCTGCAGGTGCTAAAATACCCCAACCCCAATCCTCCGCCCGGTGTGCGGAAGGCTGCAGGAAAATCAATAATGATTTTGCAACGCTGTTGGCCCATTGTACGCTAAGGTTGCCGTTTGCAAAGCTGCAGAAAATGGGTATCGCTTGCCAAACAACGAGAAGCATCCTGTGGAGTATGGTTGAGGAGGCATTCCGTTGGGAAGGGAATTGAATAATGATGCCAGTGACCCATTGAAAATGTAAAAGTCAGTGTGAAGACGATGCAATAAACCATTTCAGCTTAGCGTTGCGGGTAAACTGCATGGAAAAATGTGTTATGAGTCGTATGTGAAATGCTTTTATGAATAGATTTTTTATTAACAAATAGATCATGTTGACCTAATTATGCGTTTCGACTTGTGGTAAAATATTAAAAAAAAATCGCATAAATGATCTCTAGCTTTTGACATAAAATAGCCACTAGTATATTTCAATAAAATGAGAATCGTTTCAATTTTTTTTCAGGTTTTATTATTATTATGACATTTTAATGGCATTAATAATGATACTAAGCCATCGGATAATTATTTTCAATTTATACTAATCTAATTATTGCGTCAGGATATTTTGTTCGTT
This sequence comes from Anopheles farauti No. 4, assembly GCA_000956215.1. Lineage (NCBI taxonomy): Eukaryota > Metazoa > Arthropoda > Insecta > Diptera > Culicidae > Anopheles > Anopheles farauti No. 4. Next base: position 22,267 of record JXWZ01005697.1, on the reverse strand, counting down.
ATTGAAATAAATTTAGCCGCAATTTACACGAGGACAACGAAATGCCTGTTTAAATCAGATGGTTTTAAATTATATTGACAAAAGGCAAATCATTTAATCGCAATCTGACGATTTCTTCCAATATTCACATTAAGTATTATTTGAGTGTGTTTTATTTATTCATTTATTTTTATTTTCAAATAAAACCATTAAACCGATTCATTCAAAAGAAATATACTAAAATGTAAAATACGCAAAAAGTTTATCATGTTCAAAGTGATTTAAACGATATGTAAAATGAGCATTTGGCAGAAAACAAAACTAAATTCACATAAATTTTCTACGATTGTGGTTTTATTTATTTTTTTAGAATTTCGTCCGCGTCTAATAATATATGAAAATTTTTGTTTGAAATTTACCAAAAATCCTATAAAGACGTATTTCATATTTGCTTTAAATTAGCGTAGTATTACTATCTCCTCAATATTTAGTTTTATTAACAAAGACCAATGGTTGTTGAATTCTGCTACTCATTGTGATAATGAACTGTGAATATTTGTTTTGTTATAATTGTACGATAATTATTTCAACTTCGTTTACGACGGTTCCCGAGTGGTTGTGCCATTATCAAATCCAAGCCGGATACAGTTCACAATTGCACCTGACTCCATTCGATTAATCCATAGCGGGCACCTTCACAGTTATCACGGCACACGCCTCGAAGGGCAACCCCCGGCTCCGGCGCACTGATACGATTCTCGTTCGCTCAGTCTCCGAAATGGTATAAAAAGCGGTGTGGTACGTCGGCTCGGTGCATCAATCGCATCGGTCGCCATGCAGGGAATCACTGTGGTAGCACTGGTCAGCCTGGTGGCTCTAGCCACCGGGTACGTGGTCGTCCCGGAGGATCAAGTGACCTACGCCGACAAAGACTTTCTCGTGAAGCAGAAGCAAATGCTGGAGGTGTTCCAGCACGTCCACCAGCACGAGGTGCACACGGACCTGTGGAAGGTATCGAAGGCGTACGACATCGAGCAGCACTACGAACAGTACAGCAACGTGGAAGCGGTCAAGGAGTTTGTCACGCTGTACAAACACGGTCTGCTGCCATTCGATGAGATCTTCAGCGTTTTCGACGATCATCACCGGGAGCAGGCGATCGCGCTGTTCCACGTGTTCTACTACGCGAAGGACTGGGAAACGTTCTACAAGTCGGTGGTTTGGGCCCGGTTCCACGTGAACGAGGGTATGTTCGTGTACGCGGTCACCGTTGCCGTGCTGCACCGCAAGGATCTGGCGGGACTGGAGCTGCCGGCACCGTACGAGATCTATCCGTACTACTTCTTCAACACGGAGGTGGTGCAGAAGGCGGCACAGTACAAGATGCAGGGCTTCTCCGGGGTGAAGAAGGTGGACGACGTGTACACGGTCGTGATCCCGACCAACTACACCGGCTGGTACGTGCACACGAACGTCGATCAGAAGGTATCGTACTTCACGGAGGACATTGGGCTGAACACGTACTACTACTACTTCCACGCGGACTATCCGTTCTGGATGGGCGGTAAGGAGTTTGGTCTGTACAAGGATCGCCGCGGCGAGCTGTATCTGTTCAAGCACCAGCAGCTGCTGGCCCGCTACTACCTCGAGCGTCTGTCGAACGATCTCGGCACGATCCCGGAGTTCTCCTGGTACAAACCGATCGCGACCGGGTACTATCCGAACATGCACTACTACAACGGTGTGAGCTTCCCGTCGCGTGATAACTTCTACGAGGTGAACACGCCCGAACACTACCACGACATCGAGGAGGTGATCGAGTACGAGCACCGCATCCGGGAGGCGATCGACCAAGGGTACATTGTGCTGCCCGACGGGCGTCACGTTGATCTGACGAAGCCGGAGTCGGTGGAGTATCTGGGCAACCTGGTGCAGGCCAATCCGGACAGTGTGAACAGCCGGTTCTACAAGTACGTCGGCTGGTTCGCTCGCATCCTGCTCGGTGGTTCGGTCGAGCACTTCGAGAACCACAAGGTGCTGCCGGGCGTGCTGGAGCACTACGAAACGTCCGTGCGCGATCCGATGTTCTACCAGCTGTACAAGCGCATCATCCAGTGGTACTGGGAGTTCAAGGACCATCTGAAACCGTACACGAAGGAGGAGCTGAGCTTCGACGTGCTGCGGATCGATTCGGTTGAGGTGGACAAGCTGGTCACGTACTTCGATCGCGCCGACGCGGACATCACGAACGCGGTCGACGTGGAGGTGTACGACGAGAGCACGATGAAGGCGGGCGGTGAGCTGAAGAAATTCGGCAAGATCGCCCACTACCAGGGCGAGGACTTTGTGATCAAGGCGCGCCAGTGGCGCCTCAACCATATGCCGTTCACGGTGGAGTACAGCGTGCATGCCGACCGCGACGTCAAGGGTATCGTGCGGATGTACCTCGGCCCGAAGTACGACCAGTACGGGCACGTGTACGGTGTGAACGAGAACCGGGAGAACTTCGTGCTGCTCGACACGTTCGAGTGGGAGTTTAAGGAGGGCCACAACGTGTTCGTCCGCGAGTCGACGCAGTTCCCGCTGTACGTGCAGGACCGCACGCCGTACTACGAGCTGTACAAGTGGGTGATGGACGCGTACAACGATGTCCGACCGTTCCCGCTCGACATGACCGAGGCCCACTGTGGCTTCCCGTCCCGGCTGATGCTACCGAAGGGCAAGAAGGGTGGCATGCCGTTCCAGCTGTTCATCATCGTGTCGCCGTACCATGCGCCAGCCGTTCCCCAGCACGAAGGCTACAACTACACGCTCAACTGTGGCGTCGCATCGGGCGCTCGCTACGTCGATTCGCTTCCGTTCGGCTATCCGTTCGATCGGCAGATTGATGAGAAGGTTTGGTTCACACCGAACATGTACTACCTCGACACGATGATCTACCACAAGAAGGAGGCCGAGATCAACGCCGTGTATTGAGACCGCTTCAGGAAGCGAGCCTTTTTACAGCAATAAATTCCTATTAAATTGTTCTTATCACAGTCGAAACGTTTCTTCTGCTCTTGTTGCAGTGCTCCACACGGAAAACACTGACAAAAATGTGTAAAATCCCGTACTTCACTTGCCATGGCAGAAAAGTGGGCTTTGCAAACAGTTCCGAGCGTGTTTGTGCAAACATATGAAAGTTACACACGCAACAAAAAAAAACGACTAAAAATGGCCCGTCCAAGTAATGCGGAAGAAAAACAACTCCTCACACACATCCGATGCGATGATGAAACGCGACTGGGAAGCTTTTCTGCGTGATTTTGCAACAGCTCAACAAACTTAATCCACCAGCGTGTCAGTGAGCCGTGGCACAGCTCTAAAATTTCAATTAGAGGTAATGGAAAATGTGTCGCTTGCCATACACCCATACAGAGCGCTGTGGGCTACGGTTGTGCACTTCTTTTTTCTCTATTTTACATATTTACAGAACTCGTTTCAGCGAATGTTCCAGCGTTCGTGCGCTGCTGCGTGTTAGCGCGCAGGTCCTGCGGCTTTTACAAGATTATTTGGAGTGAAACATAGAACAAAGTTACATTCGCCATTCGCCGGAGCCGCTGCTGCATACGAGCAATTTTGTTAGGATCCTTCGACGAAGCGAGGCGTGTTAATGTTTTCCACAACAAACAACCATTTTTTTTTTAGCAAAAAAAAAAAATAGCAGCAGTAAACAACTTGTTCACCTGGATGGGGAAAAATCACTGTCAGCATCATGTTCTGTGCTGGCTTCTCTATTACGCCTTCGAGTGGGTCAAGTAGTTATTCACCCACTAACCACCGCGACCCTTCCACCCGGCGAGCATCAAATTATCCGTCATTATCGTATCATAATCATTCGCACTACACGCTATTATGCGCCGTGGTAAGTGGGGCTGCTTCAAACGGTGGTGACCAAGGTCTGTTCCGTGTCGCGCTGGTTGCGGCATTATTTACCACGAACGATTGTCTCCGGTGGGATCGTTGAGGATGGCATCAGAACTGGGCGGTGGGAGGTGGAATGTCCTTATCCATGTTTCCTTAGCTGGTGCGCTTCGTCGGCTTCATTGCTAACGTTCATTGCGAACCAGATGGAAGGGGAGTGGTGAAATGTGACCCATTTTTCGCTCCCACCTTCCCACTGTTTGAAGTGGAATGCATTTTTTTCAACAATTTTTATGAAACTAAAGAAACTATACTCACCATTTGAGATTAGCTCCGTCAAGGTGATAATGCAAAGCAGAACCGAACTGAACCATCCGTAGCCAAATTTCCTTCGCTTTGTCATTGTGCACCGATGTTCCCTGAAAAAGGCGATATAACAAAATTAATCATCAGCTTTTAATGACTTTTGTAATAATAAGAGAGCTTCATCAAGTAAGAGTAGCATATTTGCAAAAAATAACATTTCGTGTAATTTTATTTCGAAAATTTCTCTGTTAAATAATATAATAATATGTAAAAAGGTTTAAAAAAAAAAATCCAAAGCTATACCATTTATTTTGAGAATACACAAGTATTCACAAGTATAAATAATTTTCTAAATAAGAGTAATATTTTTGTAATCGTTGCTGAGGCATTACATTGCTCTCTGAAATTTAAGCCGTTTTTTTGCAATAACCATGCTTTATGCATCTTTATTTCAATTCTCGAAACTCGTTTTGATTGTTTCATCTTCCGTAACTCTGCATTTATTGATAAGCATCTCGGGGTTTTCAACGAGGAAAAAAGTCGCTAATTTATGTAAACGAACCAGATATTCGTCACGAGCGGGTGAAGCTTCATCCAGCACTATTTTTTGTTGTTTTGCTAAGTACAGCGTTCTTCCATCATCGATCGGTGCTAATTTTATGAACGCATAGAACTTTTCACTCAAAAAAAGGGTGCGGTAAAAGGCGTATGGTACAAACTACGCTTCAATGAAACAATGCAATGACAAAAATAAAAAAAAGTAGGAAACAACCATCACAACAAGTCCATCTCCGTCCGTTCCCATCGCCACCGTAAGACGACAACTGGACGAATTTGTTGCTGGGAAAAAAAAACTATAGCTTTGCAAACCGTCCCCTTTCGTCCACGGTCCTTGTGTTTTTTTTTTCGTCGCACGCGGAAACACACCGCACAAGGATACCAATAGTACATCGAGACAAAAGTGTGCGAACGGAACCAGTGGGGAGGCGAAAGTCCGCACCGCCCGCTCCCGAAACCGAACCGGAGGAAAAAGGAAGGTGCAAAAGTTTCGAACGGAATAATTTGATGATAACCTTCCGGTGGGAGCGAACAGGAGAGCAAAAAAAAAGCGAGTGAAATTATGCAAATTTATTCCAGTACAACTACGCTAGTAACAGGCTAGGCAGACTTTCGATCCACCCGGACGCCACTGCATGAAAGAAGTAACCATCCATCCGTTTCGTTTCGTTTCGTTTCGTTTCGTAGCGTGCGTAAAGGGGTTTCGCAGTTGGACGACAGGGCAGGAAGCCTTCCGTGGCTTCCTTCTTTCGTCCGTAAGCTCCGCGAGCCAGCGGAAACCGGGCTGCCAAGGGACTTTAGAGAGGCGCAGAGAGATGAAGTTTTCCTCGTGCACCGGAGTCATGATTTTGGGCACCCTACCCTAAACCCTTTCTCTGGCCCGTAGGTCGTTCGTCTTGCATTGCAAAACCACACCGAAACGGTGTCCGACCGAGTCGACGCCAGCAACGGCGATGACAACGTCACCGACGGAGCGCCATTGCAGAAAAGCTGTTTAATCAGCGTTTTAAGCACAAAAGTTGTGTAAATGAGATTCTCAAAAAGCTAGAAATGATTGATGTTTGTTTTCGGTTGAACTTTGCTGGGTGCCTTTTTTCTGTTTGCCGTTTTTTCTTCGCCCAGACTGTTGTTTCGCACCGCAATTTTGGTGGGTTAAATCGAGCGCAGATGGGATGTGGAACGTGGCTACGCTTTGCTGGCAGTTTGTAAAACGAAGCCAGCCTGGTATGCTTTGAGGCTTGGTACGGTAATGGAAACGATTACTTGAAATGATGAAACAAGATAGTTAACTAAGATGATATTTAAAAAAAAACGTTCATCGCTCGTTTGATACTGCGTTCGGAAGCCGACGTTATTCAATATGTTCTAAGTTGATTTATGCTATCAAAATAACGTTATCACGAAAACGCAGCCAAATCTCGGCCCCATTTCAACATAAACACATCCGACCATAATGCTCGCTTTGAATTGAATTTAAAATCATTTCAATTCGGTTCAACTTTTCGTGCGGCCACTGCCATGGTGGCAAAGTTTGCCCCACCGAAATTGGGCGTTCCCATTACGGTGAACGCTGGCTTCCATTACCATTAACGTTCGGACCGGACCGGACCCGATGCGGGCACCAAATTTAATCGAAAATGTAGATAGCTGCTATCATCAGCGCAGCGGGGACGGGAAAAGAAAATCGTTCGCAACAACGCACAATAACAGCCGCCGGGAAGCCGAACCGGCAGACACCGGCAGGTTGGTGTGAATGGCACAACATGGCACTAAGGTTCGTTGTGGGTAGCGTTCCTTTTGCCCGAGATGCGACGAACGTTGAGATGCTTCCACTCCACCAATCCTCTACGTCGCGCTGTCCCGGATGGACGGGCGAAATGTGTCAGTGGGAGAGGTTGGCAGCATTTTAAATTGTTTACATTACCATTAAATCTAAATTATGTACAATTTATTGTTTTCAAGTGTGCCCGCCGTGCCCGACCGCCGTGTCCTGCCCACTGAACGCGGCTGCAGTATCGTCTTACGAGACGGGTTCCAAAATCCGGCAAACGTGGCATCGATCGTGGTGTCGGTGACACCGTGCAACGTGCTGGATGATGGGCAAGGTGAAACGGGAGAAGAGCGCGGGAGTGCAGGAAACAAAGCGAGGATGATTTAATGCGAATGTCAAAATTTACATACGCCAGGTGATCTCGAAGGAAATTGAAATGTTGAGCCACCATTTTGCCGCGTTTGCTTCGGTGTGTTTCAATTTCCAATAGCAACACTTGTTGTTTGCATGCTTGCAAATGCAATGTGCGGCACGTTTTCCTAGGTGGGGTATTTGCTATTGAAAATAGATTTGAAAGGTGTCACAAAATCTACGACTGGCTAAGCTTATATCGTTAAAACATTTTACACATTATTCCATCGGTAAGGTTGGAAAGATTGTTTCTAGCATAAATCAAACGAATGATAATTACCAATTATAAGAATAATAAATAGGTAAGAGATAAAAAGCAAAATAAGTTTAGCATAGCAAAAAATTAAATGTCAATAAACAGGTTGATGAAAGGGATTTTCATAGAAGTTATCATCATTAATCACATTATGTAAAGTAAATGGCTTGGATTTTGAGAATAAAATCGCTTTAAATTCTCAAAACTAATAATAATAGTTGATTAGATAATAGTTGATTAAATAATAGTAAATAATAGTTGATTTCATGAGATATTTTTTAATCAAAAAAAACACTTCAATCACAAGTAGTTTTTAAATTTCCTTAAATTGTTTTCATAATACAGTTTCCTATACTTTCTATTCATGAGGATTTTTATAAATTCAATATTTTTAAAGATTAGAAAAATGAAACATTTTAAAGATATTTCGATAAAGATTTTAAATTAATGTCGAAAAAACTTCTTTCTTTATGAAATTAAGTCCGTTTAACAATTTCTGTTTTTTAGTTTTTAGCACAGACAACTATAAAAATTAAATTTAAAACAATTTAAAAAATAATGTATAAACATATTCTTTACTATTTTACTTCAAACAATGAGGGGAAATGTAAAACTTTTTTTAATTTTTAACAAAATAGCTGTTTATAAGTATTTGAAGGCGGCAAACTCCAAAAACGTACATTGCTTTTAAATATATCGCCCTACAAAATCTTTTTTATTTTAAATGCCAAAAAGATAATTATTTTTTTATGCAAGAAATTAAACTAAACGTTGTCAAACTGATGCAGTAAGAAGCGGCTACAGTGATGTTAGTTAACCATTTTAGTTTATTATTTCAAGACGGGATTTTTACATTCTGTCAAACTTTTTGTAGTCCGATCGAAAGCTCTCCCGGAAACTTGTCCGAAATGATCGATAATCACTACCAAATCGCCCGTCTAATTCCCTTCGATGGGCATGATAATTAAATGCTTCACAGAGCGTTCGCCTTATCGACACCCGGCGTCTAATCCGTCATTGTGATATGTCGTACGACACGGTCAGCCCGCGTTTTTTCCTCCCATCGAACGTCCTAAGCTCATCCTCACTACGAAGCAAAACCCGTCCCGTGCCAAGGGTGGCCGGAATGTTAACAGATTGGACCACGGGCTACTTCCGGCTTCCGGGCACGAACACCAACGGTACCCGGCCGTTGCATTCACGTACACAAAAGCCTAAGCTAAATAGACACGTTGAGTGCCACTACTTGGCACGGTTGAAAGCACTCTCGTGCAAACCTGTCCTGCCCACTTAATTGCCAGCCCGGCGGGAGACAAAGAACCGTGCGTTCCTGTTCAACGGGGTGTGCGGGAGGGGTTGGTTTGGAGAGAAGCATGAGTGGGCAAGCTCTCGGGCGGCATGATGGTAAAAGCACTTGCGCAGCGACGGGTGAAAAACTGCAACGAAACTCACGTTCGCCTTTCCAGCGATACGGAAGCGAGCCGCGCATTGTTTGTCGCGTTATCGAGGGTGAAGGGACACCGTGCGAGGGGTGAGGAAGGGGCGAACATAAATGCAATCGGTAAAAGAAAGGAAGATTTAATGTTTCGATAGGATTAACTGGGTTTTTTTCCTCGTTTCGTACTGCGTTGCCCGCCCTTTCACGCTTCGCCATCGGGGCAGAAGAAACACGAGACGAGTTGATCCTTTCACGGAGCGATTTACTCTGTTTTTGAACCATCTTTTTTTTTGGGTCCACTCTGTGTTAGTTTTTCCGTAAAGTTTGTGTGTCAGAGAGAGTAAGAGAGAGATAAAGAGAGAGAGAGAGAGCGAAAAAATAGTCGCGTTTCAGTTTATTCCCTTTTCTGAACCGGTTTTCCTCTTCCACCCAAAACCGGGTGGCGACGACGAGGTCCCATTCATTTATTGTTATCCTTGCCGCTGCGTTGTTGTGTACTGTGTGTGCAAGTTTTTTTTTTCCTCCCAGTGCTTTTTATTCTGTAAAGTTTCTGTACCACGTACTGATCATGTCCTTTTCGACAGTGAAAAATTGTTTTCGGCGTATCGAAGCGTTCACCCGCACAGTGGGCGAAACAGCTGCCAGAGGTGGTGAAAAAAATAAATATTACAACAACAAAAAAACCAGAGCACAGCTACTAAACCAAATTACTTTTTAAACGTTTTACTCCCACAATTCACTTGATCTTGGAAGCGCTTCCATCTCCAGCGCATCACAACAGATGATCAATTCTAACCGGTTCGAGTGAAGCGAATTAAACGTCCGGCGAGAAGGAATTTATGCGGTCAAAATCTGTGGGGTTTTTGTACGCACACCCACATACGATTATTGCACTTTGGTCGCGTCCCAAGTCCGCTGGTGCCGATGGGCGCCGATGCACAACACATTTTTCTTCACTTGCCCAACCCAAAAAAAAAAACATTTTTCCCAAAAGCACTGTCTCGGGCGTTGGTGAGCGCGCGCGTGTGCGTTTGCGTGAGTTGCACTGTGTTTGTGCGCTACGCCAAACGCAAGTACACATTTTTGCCCATTCCCACCACGGGGCGGTAGCGCTGCGTTGGCACAGTATGTCCTCTTTTGTCTGGAGGTTCGAAACGGTTCGAAGCTGGCCGAAACACCGTGGCCGAGGAACCGTCGCTATTATTTATGTTTTTATTTATTTTACGCCATATTTTTATCCAATTCCGTGGTGTGAATGTATGTGTGTGTGTGAGAGAGAGAGAGAGAGAGAGAGAGAGAAAAAAAGGAAGCATGGAATGAATTGGCCGTAGCGCAATGGTGGTGATGCTGCATCAGCACCGAGGCAATCAGGAGATATATTTTCAAAACAAAAAAAAAACCCGTGGCAATAACCCACCAAACAACTCGCCGTTCATTGGCTTTCCTTTCGGTGAGTTGTGGGCCAGTGAACTGAAACCGTGTGCCGTGCATGTAACGTGCAAAATCCTTTGTTACTCTGATCTATTCAACCGTACCGTGCGGTATATACCCGCTGAATGATGAGATGTTAACCCGAGTAGATACACGCGGACATGTTTATGTTTCGAGTGCTTTGTTTTGTTTGTTTGTTTTTTTTTTTTTTTAAACTGACTTTCGAGCTGACTTTCTCTACCAATCCTGGGACGAATGAATTGACCAGTGGTGGTAGCAAAATGGTTGATCGCTTTGTTTGCGTACGCGTGTGTTGGAAAATCGAAACGACAGGTATCGGAACGATAATTTAGTGGGGCTGCTTTATCAGTATGGGGATAATATACTGTAAGGATATTTCTTGAGACTGGTGAGGCTCTGTTCAAACATGTTTATTTATTTCATTTTGTACTTATTTTGCTTCATGTTAAAATGAACGTGTTGCTGAAAGTGTGCCCTTTCAAATGTGTTGTTTAAAAAAGGACCATTTTCATTGATACATGTAATATGTAAGAAAAAGATTATTTTATTCGTGAGAAAACCCTCATCATGAAGGTTCACCTCATGTGAAAAAATAAATAGTTTCTACTTGATATAATCTTTTGAGGCAAAGAAAGTCTTAAAAATTAATTATATAAACAAAGCGGTAGTTTCAAAATGTCATATTATACCATGCATTTTAGTCTAACATGAGTGAAGTTATTAGCTTTATCCAACCAAGTGAGGAAAATTTATTCTGATTAGATACTCACTCATCAATCACTCTGTATTGACCAATAAATTTTACAAAACAATTAGAATGATCGCTGACAATTATTATTTGTGACAATTTATATGCTGTTTTGTATTCATGTGAACATAGAAATCCTTCATCACACTTTTCCAAAATAGGTTAGTTATATTATGAGGAAAAATCTGTTCCCTTTTTACTCGAGCAAACGATTAAATGTTATCAGATCATCAAGATATTCATCTACCCCAACAATCCATTATTTGCATTGCTGTCGGTAATGGCAAAACAAATTTTGTCCATTATAGAAAAAAAAATCGTTCAACTGGCAAACCAATCGGTGTGCCTGTGGAATGAAAAACGGACTGCCGATCACGATACCAGCATTCGAATAAATTAATTAAAAATTTGATCACACCCTTCAGCACCGTTCGGCACGAAACCAGTCAATCGTACAAATGCGGTGGCTGCTGGGCGGAAGAGCTATGAGCGGGGGAAGAGAAATTAAGAATGAAAAAGTAAGAGAGAAAAAAATACACATAAAAAAGCACATCCCGTCAAACTTGTCGTGTGGACGAGTATTTCCATTCATGTCACTCCTTACCGCACGGAATGGCTTTTGTCTTTCGTGGTGGAAAATTGGGGAGGGAAAACAGAGGATCCGGTTACGTGTGTGCCGCTGTTGCCTGTCAGTTGGACTGATTGATTTTGCGCACGGAAGCACTCGGCTAATGATGAGATGTCATTTGGGATTACGGTAATCTGGTAGGATTATTAAAAATCAATTTCGTAGCTGTTGCCGCGCGTACGAGGAACGCAAATTTCGCAAACTGCGAAATTTGAACGATATTTCGCAATGCGTGGCTAAGAAGTGTTTTTCCAAATAATAAAAATCGGTTCAGAAAGACGGTTGGATCAACCGTTCAGCCCTGTTGTCACTTCAAAAGCTTGCTTTGTTTGTTTAAACGTTCAGCATTTGAGGAGTTTTATCAAAATAACCCATATGCTTTCAATTATATTCAGTCACCATTTTCGTTCGTATCCTCGAAAGCATAACGTCATGGGCCCTTATGGTTTGAACCACCGTAATTGGGTTTCTGCGACGGATATTCGGTCTTAAAACTGCACTTCCGGCCGTATAAGCGTGAACTGAACGATAAATGCCGCTTGGGCGACGTTTGATTTTCGAAACCAAACGGCGGGCGGGCTGTCGAAACGGCCTCGAAGCGGTTCGTGCTCCGGATGTACGGGCCAGCGAATCGGATGCTGGCGCCTCCGCACGCTTGCTCCCTAATATCGCCATAATTAGCCCAACCGGAGCGCCGGCCACAATCACGAGCGACCGAGCGGACGGATGATTGCGGTGTTTTTCTGCCTCCGTGGCTTTATTTTATTTTCCACCGGGGCGATTTATTATCATTCCCGATCCATACACGGTCCAAAATGGTCACAAAAGCGCCCACGTGCGGTCCCGTGCCGTTTTGCGTCGTGCGACTCGATTCGAGTCCGTTTGGCCGACCGGCTTGATACGGATGGTAGATGATCAACTTGAAACGACAATTTTTCACAATCCATCGTAGCGCTTCGCCCCATATTTGTGCGCTCGAAATGGCTGGAATGGTGCTGGAAACGTGACGATGAAAGACTTGCCCGGCTGTGAATTTAAGGGCGATGGAAAATGAGTTTATCTTTAAAGCTTCATTGAAACAGATGATCTCAAGATGATTGGTTTGGAAGTTAACTTGATGAAAACTTTCCTTTAAAAATAGCCAACAGACTTTTTAAATTTGTCTTTTTTTTTAGTGTTAAATATTATATAAATATAATCTTCGAAAGCTCACAGTGAAAAGCCCTTAAAACCAATAATCAAAAACGAAACCGTTTTAAAAAATCACAAGCTGCTTATGCAGCTAAATTTTTTGTTAAATATTTACAAATTAATTGTAAGTACAACTCCGCTTAATGAAGCATTCTTTAAAATAAGCAACGCAAATCATTGACATATTATTTTTAATACTTGTGCTTATTTTTGTTGTTGCAGTATTTGTTTGTACAGTTTTCGGTTCTAAAAAAAGTTAAAGTCTGCGTTTAAAACCATCAGTTTGGCTATATTTTCGCAAATATGTTCACTTTGACGTTTGTTCAGCGGGTAAACCCAGAGATTAATTGAATATTTATAAGCACATTGAATAAGCACAAAAACATACAAGAAATGTAGCGATACTGTTTAATAATTATAATCCATTTAAAATTAAAGATTAATAATGAATAGATGAAAATTTTCTGTTGAAAAGAACTTAAATGAGTTGCAGCAAAATTTGATTAAAAGTAGCACTAAATTTGGTATAATTTTCTTTGCACTAACCAAGAAACTCCAGAACACGATTCGTGAGAATCTCTTTTTTTTTCTACTATTGAAAATTTATTTTCTAAACAAATCACCCACATTTCGCAGCATCTCTTCCAATGCGCGGTCCATTTCATGGTGCACAATACCGTGCGTTATTAGTGTGCTTTCGAATAGCTTTAAATTACCCTCTGCAAACTCATCACATTTCCTGCCACGTTTATTCGCTTGCCTGGCGACGACCATATTTACTGAACAAATCTTGCCTGATTTTCCATACAATTTGCTCGAACAGCACGCCTCACGCTGGAGGCAACGGCAGCCACCTTTGAGAGAACCTACAGTGCAGGTTCACACAAAAAAAACGAAAAGAAAAGAAACCGAATCTCGCCCATTCAGCAGTAGTACAAATAAAATTTCACCATAAATTAGGATGAGCTGCTACGACAAAATAAATATCTGCCCCTATGCTGACGGCACGGGCAACGAGTTGCTGCATGCCGAAGCGTCAGAGGATGAAATGACAATGTGGGCATTTTTCATGTCTTCACTCGCCCACTCCTCGGGCCACTCCACGCCTACCCCCGTACCCGCACCGGTCGCGTAAATGCGTAGGCATCCTCTCTCACCTTCAATCTCGTGCCGGAACGGGTGCGGCACACCGAAATCGAGCCAAGCACCCTTCAAATAGAAAAATCTGAGCTGGCAATTTTACATCTTCTTTCGGTGGCACTGTGCCGTCGGTTGAATAAATTTGCAATCTTTCAAAATGAGATAACGCTTGTTACGCGCCCACTTTCCCGCACAGACGCGCCCGTGCGGTCGAAGTGTATATAAATAAATGATTGCTTAATATTCAAGAGTCATTCCCAACGCCTTTCGTTTTTCATTTTTTTTTGTTGATGTTTTTTTTTTGTATGGTGTTTTTGCTGTCGTTGGGGTATGAGGTAGAATCTGCGAGGTGTCACGTTGCTGGGCCGGCTGGGGACAATATGGGCTTTTAGGTAGATCTGGGGATGGCCCCTTCATTTCGGGTGACCCCGTTAGCCTCCGAGTTCGTGAGCGACAACGCCAGTCGCCTTTACCCATCCATCAGCTGTTGTGACTTTGCTGACACTCACTTTATTCTCTCGCTCATGACTGTAAAATTAGTTCGCCCGTGTCAGTTCGAGCATATTTATGGAAATGGGGGCTTTTCGCAAAGGGAGCTTTTTTGTTCTGCGTCGGATGAGTTGTGCTTGGTTTTTCTTTTGCTCCCCAAATGAGGACAAAAGTGGTTCCAATTTTGATGTGTTTTTTTATTGTTGCGCGTCTTCAAATACTTGTTGATAGATGGATTTGAAAAAATATTGTTTGAGACATTGAGGATTTAAACAGAAAACTAAATATTATTAAGCCTTTTTAAGCTAGTTACCATTAGTTATTATTAAACCTATTTTATTTAAAAGATAATTAAAAACGACTTGATGATCATATACGCGGTTGCATAAATTGATCTTTGGTAGTGAATTTTCAATTCCAAAAATACGAAAGAGGAACAAGACCTCAGTGAAGCTCTAATTCGTATGTGAACTGTACGATATCATTTTCTGCAATTTCGTAGTGGTCACAAAGAATTAATTTAGCTAAACAAACAAACATACTGAATGACGAGCAAATATTACTTTCTGGGGAAGATAATTGAAATGTATTTCATCAGATTCTAGCCATCGTTGATATATAAAACTAATAGGCAAATGTGAAATGTTTAGAGGAATTTGAATCGAACTTTTTTATTACGATTTCATTCAGTAATTTGTTAAACGAAGACCAAAAAAAATATTTTAAAGTATTCTGACAACTTTGTTTAATTCTATGTAATTAAAAATCTAATTGGCTCAAAGCAGTTACACGAAATATTTCATTTTTTTTTCTTTCTGCTCAATACTTCTTCATCTTCTCTCAATTGGTTTTATTATGCATAAAATAGCAATAGCAAATTGTAAGCTGAATCATTATCTAGAAAGTACAAAAAAAAGAGTACAAAACACAAAAGTAGAATAAATTTATTTTGGGTTTCGAATATTTAACTAAGCTTTTCTTCAATAGCTGTAAAACTGATCGAACTTAAAATTATAGCAAAATATGTTAAACACTGCAAATCAGTTTTATCCATGTGTATTTCATCAATGTCTTGTTTTCTCTACCCAAAATAAATCTCATTCAAATAATGTTTGTAATGTTTAATAAAAAGGCTTCATCCAAAATACATTTTTAGAATTTTATCCAGATTGAGGATGTAAAATTCAATTGATACCAACACTCCCATTCATTCGACAACGAAAATTCCAAGCGGTTTAACAAAAAAGGCAACTCCATACACCACAAAGTAAGCCGGGAAAATGCTATTTTTGCATTTCACTTTTCACTCATGTGAACGGTAATCCTTTGCGTTTTCGCGCACAAGAAAAAAAAAACGGTGCTATGAAAGTTTCATTACAAGAGTTGCTTTTGTCCCGAAAATCTCGAAATTCACACAAAACTCCCATTACACAACCCACCATCGATTCGGGAGAAACTTCAAAGCGCGCATCGGGTTTTTGCATATAATGCACCTAGAAATCGTTCAGAGAGGAAATGAAGCGGCAGAACGGGAGAACAAGGGCAAAAAAAAACTACTTCCTTAGGATGGGTACGCTTTTCGAGGACGGTGGTGGGCGGGTGGGATTCATTTGCACTCGCTCGCGTCCCCACCGCCGGAAGCTCATTTCGGGCGCACGTAAACAGATTCGGAAGTGCGGAAATAGCGTACCCGTATCGGATCCCGCGCGAGCCGCAAACTTTCCAATCGTTTCGCTTTCGAATCAAAGTTTCTCTCGAAAAGTAATCAACTCACTTCGTTCATGCGTCGTTTGGCCGTTTCCAACGCGAATGAAGTTTGCTTCGAAAATGTTTCGTTCGCTTTCGTGCGCCATTCTGTTTTCAATTCCGCGCTGATTTCGCCTTCCCAGGTGCCCTGTGATCGTGTGTTATTTTCGAGCTACTCTTTTTTGTTTGTTGTTCGTCTCGTTTTTTTTTTTTTTGGTTCACCATCGAAAGTGCCGTTGAGTTCGGAATCGGAATGGCTTCACAATCCGCGCGAAACGAAGTTTTGCGCGTTCCGAACGCACGGTTCAACCTTCGCAATGTAAGGATGAAAGGACGGAAGCGAAAGCGTTACGAAATGCACTTCCAGCACGGTCCCACTTCGGAAGTGAAACGCCGGTCGTCGATATGCAGATTTAAACGAATAAAATGTGATAGATTAAAATGGGGATGAATTCTAATAAGCCATCGGGAGGGCAGCTCACTTACATTTTTGTTTCCATTTCCGTCTATCGGCTCTTCTATCGGATGACGCGTTTGCCGAAAAGCATTATCTGGTGAGTGAAAAAGAGAGAGCGGGAGAGAGAAAAAAATGAAACTGTGAATTCATTTCAGTGCCACTGCTCCGGCAGAATTAAGTTTACAAAACGATTAGGACGCCCCGAGTCCACACCATGTGGCAAAAATGTCACCCAAGACGATGACACGGAAAGCGGGTAAAAAATCACCAACTTTTGACTTAACCTTTGCCGATCGAACCGTTCGGAAACTGCTTAAGAAAAGACGATGAATCTGAAATTTAGATAAGCCTCGCCGCGTTTTGCGTGAGTATGCAAAATACTTTCGAACATCATCGCATTGTTTCCGGCATGGAAGGCAAAAGTTTACCAATCACGATGATAGGATGAAGAACAAAGTTTTCTAATAAGACCCAATTTGGATTTTTCGCTCGCAAAAGAAGCAGATCAGGCTTTTTTAAAACCCTTGATAGAAATGATAATAATATTTATAAACAAGCGAAAAACTCAGCTATTGATGAATAGTATAGTAAAGTGTGATATAAACGTCTTTATGATTACGTTTAGCAATAGTTTGATTGGTGCTCAAGCTGGCTAATAAAGAAAGTAAAATTAAATTTAATGTTTTCTTTTTATTTTTTTAACTTTTACATCGTAATTATTTAAAATTGTCGTGATTCGTTTTATGAAAAATGAATGTGAGATAAGTAGATGCAAAAAGCGTCCAAAATCTTGAGTAGTGTTTTTTTCACAGTGATTGTGTTGTATAATTTATCCTTAATATATGCGTTTATTGATGTATACAAAAAGCATGCCCAACCTCAATTTAAAATATTTCTGCAGTTCATCGAGTCCGTGAAAATTCATCTATTTACCTAAGTAATTAACAATGATTTTTAAATATGAGTCAATTTTCCAGAATTTCTTTTAAATAACTTTTCATACAGCTTGCAATGCCTTATCATATCATCATTTGATGTAACTTCGCTTATCACATTATTTATTAACATGATGTTTGCCTATTATAGTTTAAAATTCTCCCGTTTTTGTACGAAATCTGTTTGGATTTAGCTTTATGAAAAAAATCCCTCCAGCAATTTAACCAGCAGGCGTTAGCAGTAAATCGTTTCCCAATAAAAGCGGCCACTTCACCTATGAACAGCACAAAAGATTTACTCCCTGTTTGCTTTCCCTCACTGGCATCTTCCCGTTCCGGAAGCGTCTACAGACGATTTTCCGTCGCGTTGAGTGAATCCTAATCTCACTAATGAGAAAATATGACAGGCTTACGACACACGGTGCCGCACCTCGCAGTAGCCAGAAATTGCCCGCAGCTTCCCGTCGAGCGTTTTTTGTAAACCCACCACCGTCCCACCCACACCGAGCCACCCGTCTCAGTGGGCTAATATCCGAAAAGTGGCCCACTCGCAGACGCTCGCATTACCGTGGGCCAGTTTTGGGGCTTATCGGATTGAAAATCAACGCCCATATCGGACCCGTCCCGGTCGGGGCCGTCGTGTGGCACGGACAGACCATACCCACATTTCCACGTAAAGTGTCATTATTTTTATTTATCAATTCCATCCACCGTCGGCGGGCCCGCGCATTGTTTGTGCGTGCGATTGTTGTGCTGGACCGTGCCGGGACATTCGGGCCGGGGGCAGTGAGTATTGGATCGGATTATCGTAGCGTTCTCCCTACCGTGCGACCCGTATCGATCGGTCCTCTAACGTTCGTTAAATTTCTCCATTTCCTTCTGCTCCACTCGGTTGGGCATCGTTCGGTTTGGGTCCCAGCGCAACTGTCAATCGATCGCAAGCGAACCGTATCTAATGAAGCTTTCAGCAGCAGCGTCAGCAACAGCGGGAGCAGCAGGAGCAACAGCTCACATGTTTGCCACCAAATCCGTACGGCATGGCAAACTCGATGAACCGTTCCCGAGCCGACCAGGCCGGTTGGCAGATTTTAGATAGCGCAGACTTCAACGCAGCGGACAACCTCCACTCCCTCAGAACGACCCCGCGCGTTTGTTCATTCATTTAGAGAATTGAAAAAACATTTATTTGCTTGCAAGAGGTTCCTCGAGAGGAAATGGAACTGGGGCAACAAAAACAAGTTCTACCTTCACCTGCGCTGCTAGTGAAATAAATAACCCTGCAAAATAAAACCCTGCGAAATAAACGCTCATGCACCGATCCAGTTCCCATGAAGAGAACATGAAAAAAGGAACCGGAAATAAATTAATCGAATGCGTACCCATCCCAACCTCCTCGGTCCGTTGACAGATCGAGCGACCAAAATCGGGCCAGGTTCATTTGATGGAGCAGTTGTCCGCAGCAGTCCAGTCGTGCCCTTTCGGGGCCGTTCCAAGCATTAGTCTTCCGGAGCATCGAACCTGAGACACGGAAAAGCAACGAGCACGTACAGGCCGAAACAAAAAAAAAATCGTTGACGCTCGGATTGCGGATCATGTTCCAGTGGGTGCCTAGCAGGAACCAATTTCGGTTGCAATGCCCTCCGGGCAGTCCCGTTTTCGTAATAGTTATAACTTATCGACAGATTGATAAATGTTCACCCCGAGCGATACGAGGGAGGGCGAACGCTTAGAGGGAGGGACGCCACGAATACACCGAAAGCATCAACAACTAAAACTGTTCCGCCAAAAACCACCACCGGCGGGCACAGTGAAAGCTATGTTTGATTCGAATTTGGCCATCGTGACTATTCGTGATGATTTTTTTTTTTCGTTATTTAACGCAACACGCCTCACTAGCGCACCGTTGACGTCCGTCTTCACGATGTTGACCGTAGCAGCTTCGGTTTTTGGGCGGGGTGTTGCTGGTGCTGCTGAATTGAATGAAGAAATGCTTATTCATCATTTTTGCCACAAATAAGCTTACGGCACCGATCGGCAAAAAACCACCCAAAACACGCACACTACGGCCCGGGAAAGTTCACGCAATGGAACGACTTTTAGTTGGCCGGCAAAAAGCTACCACTCGGCGGGTAGCTTTCCCTTCCCCGTGGGTCGTTGATTAAACGAGCTGCACCAAAAAATCACGCAAGTGTCCGAGGTCTAGGACACGTCGCCACCGTTGACGGTGGAAGGCAAAGCCACCAGCCACCCATTTCCCTCTAGCCCAGAGCATAACGTACACACATCGGTGATTTATGGGAAGTAGATCGATAACGGGCACGTTTGCTTGAGGTCAGCATCGAGCGTGGGAGGAGTGGAGGAAACGTTGACAAATTTGTTGATTGAAAGCCATCGACGCGTTCCTAGCAGAGCGCAGGGATGGGGAAAGAAAGAAAGGACGCCAAAAACCTATCACAGATCATAAAAATGTTTTACACATTCGTGTGGTTTTGCGGATGGAGGCTCGAACAAGTCACTTTTAGTCCTTTCGGTCCATAAATTGTGGCGGCATCGATAATGTTTGACTAGAAACTAGTCATGATAAATGATTTCCTTTTGTTCACAACCGATTTCATATGTTTCTGGTTACTTGCGGTTACTCCTGGACATCATGCGGAATCATTGTTTCGATTCAAACTATCAGTTCCAGGTACTGTTACTAGCGGTTGCTTGCCTTTTTTATGACATTGCGAAAAGTTTTCCCAGAAAGAATCCTGCACAAATGGTTAATTAATTAGTTGATAGACGTATGCATCGAAGTGGTTTAAAAAGCGATAATTGGGTTTTGGATTAGAAAATCATGCAAGCGTTCACTCACAATAAAAGTGAAATCAAGGCCTGAATAAAAAAATTTACACTAAGAAGAGAAAACGGTCGAATGGTAAAAATGGGTCTCTCAAGAGCAGACATTAAAACGGAATGAAAAACAAGCTTTATTCGTCAAACCGAGGGGTTGAAAATAAATTTAATACCTGAAAATACTACAAACAAAAAAACAATTATTTAATTGTGTTTTTACATTTTAGAACACCCTTTAAGTTGGCATAATATCTACAGAAAGTCTTCAAATGGGTTTAGTATTTTCAAAGCATTAACATATAAGCACAGCTTAAAAACACCGCTTCACTGAGATTTATATTTCAAAACCAGCATCTTCAACTCATGGATTATTACTGCAAATTAAACGATAAAATGCTAGCATTTAATAAAAAAAACCTAATATTGACTTTAAAAAAAGATTAATAATACTTGAGAGATCTGATACTAGAAACAAAAGGTTGAAAACAAATTAAAAATAGATGTATCAAAAAATTCATGCAACCTCAGACGTTTTTAACATTTGTGTCTCACTTCAGTCAAATTGCACATTTGTCTTCTAGAGTTCTTTGAAAATTAATTCTTTTCAATTAAGATCCTTTGCCCGTAGGAAACTACACTTAAAATGTCAAAGCATGTTTTATTCGCCAACTAATTTAGAGACCTTCGTTTTTTTTATTCTTTAATTGCAAAATTTTATAATTGACCACACGAGAACAATCTTTCATTCCACCTTATCCTTTAAGAACACCTTCAATTATGTAGCAAACGCAAGTAAACACACACACAAACAAAGCACACACGTTTTCTAGAGCAACTCCACACTCGATCTCACCCGGTCTCTGCACTCATACTTTGATCAAAGGAAGCTAAACCCACAAAACAACCCAATCCGTGCAACCCGGAAGCAGGAACCACTGCAGCACAAACAGTGTGGCGGCACTAAAACTGGAAGCAGCATATGCACACTTACCACCCCACTGCCGCTCGCTGGCCACGAGTGCTCCAACGGTTCGGGCTACTGTTACAACTTACGATTGCTCTGGGAATGGCTTTTCCTGCGGCCAACCGCAAGCGGCTGGACATTTGTGTGGTCTAGCGCAATAGGACAGGGAAGGAGCAGCAATGGTGGAGGATGCTCGTTAAAGGACACCATCCACCCATGTTCCTTCGCTAGCAGCCGATGTGACTGACCTCAAACAAACGCACAGCCTGTTGTAACCATAGCAATAGCGGAAGACGCACCATACATCGCCCAGCTGTGGGAACCGAAACCTTCCACAAAGCGATGCGACTCCCGATGGCTGTCGGGGAAAACCCCGGGTATACAATAAACCCATGTGCACGAACGAGCCCCCCGAAACGGGCGCCTTACGTCTGCGGTGACATTAAGGCACAACCAAACACGACCATTTTTACGATGGTCTCAAATAAACAAGTTATTAAACAATTTTCGTGTTATTAATAGTAGTGGCTGGCTGGGTCGCTGGCGCACGGGAAGCCAACGCATCTTTATGAGCCCACATAAAAGTGTCATAAAATTAGGATAGCCTGCCGCTTTTTCAGTCCCCGGCCGGCTGCTGTGCGCACACGGCCATGGGTTCGCTCCCGGTTTCGCCGGCACCGAGAAAACAGGAAAACTTCCCCCGCTCAACGGTGGCGACGATAAAATTCCATTAAACGCAATCACTAATGTGTGGCATTTAATTGCGCTGTTGTAATTAACATTGTTTCTTGTTGATGATAATTTTCGGCGCAGAATCGTTCGGTTAGTGGAACAAGGAAAAAAAAACGGAATTAAATAAACTGATTTATTCAGGGTGAACATTTGTTTGGGAAATAAATCAAACCAGCGGTTTTGATGGTCCCCGTCTTGAGGGGGTATTTTTCGTGAATCTTTTAAACCCGACCGGGGGCCGTAAGGGATTTGTTAACGTACACAAACACGCTCACACACATTTGGTGTCTGTTAAAGTGTTCCTCCTTCCTTCCCCTCCCTCCCC
>JXWZ01005693.1:0-22394 GCA_000956215.1 Anopheles farauti No. 4 | reverse complement strand
TCTAAATCAATTCAAAGCATCAATTGCGAGAACTTGGTGATGGAAGGACAAATTAAGTCACTAAAAGTCAGGTTAGTCCTGCAAAAAAGGACACAAAACTTCCTTACTACCGTGCTAAGATAAAATTGAAGCGATGGTATTCAAATCTTTTAATCCTCTTACACTTTGTGCACAAAACATTACTGCACATAAACAACACCCTTTATGATGCAATCAATCGTGCTGATAAGCGACGTGACAGACGTGGACGAACGGGTACAGATATGATGTTTACTTATTTGCACCGTTGTCTACCGTGGCCTGTAACGAGGACAGTTATCCATGAATAGGTGTGTTTTCAATCTAATAATCATTCAGAGAAGGTATCTTGGTGCTCTGGTAATGATAATCTTACTGTTTACCGTAGACGAAACGTTTTTACCATCCACTTGCAGTGGTTTTTGTTTTTCCGCGTTAAAAATAATTGATATTTCATTTCTATATAGTTGGCGGCTATGAAAATTATAATGTTTATAACACTGTGCTTTTCTCTCAGCATCGTGTCATACACCTTTTTGGAGGCATTAAAACCAGCAATGTTCATTATAGCCCGATGTCAACGAATCCTTTATCACCGTTAAGATGTCTCGTACACAATCATACCAAGGGTGCCATTCCACAGTTAGAACCTTCGACAAACAGATACTTTCACTTCCACTTGGTCGCATTGATCAATAATCCAATCCTTGCTACATCGCGTTTCGATCGAGTGTTCATCGACGAAATGGAAAATATAGCTCTGCTTAGAACAGATCTATAAAGGCATTCTACTTGAGGAACGTTTAAGATTGTTATCCTGTAACTGTGTCTTCTTCTCTACAATTCTACATACACCAAGGGAGTTTCCCCGCGAGAAGGATTATCGCGACGGCGATTGTAAACTAGAGCAAACAGAGTTTTCACACGCACATATGACAATCCCGAAGAGGAGCACACTCAGCCTAACGTTGCTATTGGCATCAGAGCTATACAAAAGCGCCTCTTATCAACAGGAAGACGTGAATGGTGTGGCTTTGTATCCCCCGTTGAAGCGGGTACAGGTCTGATAACGAATTTTATCTGCGACTCATTGTCACTATGCGACAGACTGAGTGTGTGGTAGACTTTCGATGTGTTTCTACAACGAATGATTCAGGCCGTTTCCTACGCGGTGACGAGTTTCACTGCTGCCCCTACGGATGGATCCAACGCGAGGGAGGAGAATTGAAAAATCATTTTCATTGTTTCCTCCTCCTTTGCAGCTTATAGTTTTCCTTCTCAATTATGTGTGAATTTGGACGAAATTTTCGGCTTACTTTCACCGCGTTCTGTGCGTTGACCGAGCGCTACAGTAAGCCACCTACAACATCCCCAAACGTGTGCGGGGTGCTTTTATCGTGCAAGCTTTCACCTAAAGCATGATCTCAAAACCTCGCGAACCAAAATAAAAAAAGCAACACCAACAACATGACTACGCCACGAGTTTCCAAGGCGAACTATTGTAATCAAACAGTAGCAGGGTTTGCGGCGAGGTGTGGACGATAGGGGAAGCGAATCTGACCACAACCAAACAATTATCACAATTGTTTCGCGAGTTTCAATTCCATCGTTGTCTCGTTGGCTCGCTTTCTCCTTTTGCATTTGTCCCTGAACTTCTTGGGATGACTGCCAATCAATTCTAACTGTCTCGATGCTGCAACGCCACCAACATAATCCAGGCACATAGCGATCGTGATGATGGTTCAGCAGCTGTTGCTAATCAGAACAACGGGAGGGTAATAGGCGATATTATGCATTCATTTCGCAGTAGCTCAGACGTGTAATTTTCTACGATAAATCATGTCATCACCGGGCTGTTCGGGCTGCTGGACGAGATCTGGACGCAGGTCTCTGATAGCTTACATAAGCTCGGTGCTTGTTTGACCAGCTGGTGTCTAGCAGCGGAGTTGACTTTCTATAACATTTTTCCATCATCCCCGTCGTTATATGTTATATGAGTGATTGTAAAAAAAATGTTTCGCACGAAATTATCCTCACGCATACTCTCGCGGAGATTACACACAAGCTTGAAAGGTTGATTCATACCCTAAACGGAGGGTCGATTAGTATTATCGCACGAATATTTTGATTGTCGTTTTCGTAACATACAAACACACACAATTTCTCACTATTGTAGTGGTTGACATTTTTTCACACTATCATTATCATTTTCATCATGGAACGGGGAGCATTATTATCACGAATTGTTTTATTTCTTTTTGCACTTTCTTGAATCGATCACGGGACATGGGTTGGAATAGGAAGAACAAAAAAGCCAGCCACCCAAAACAATGACATTCACTGCAATTACACTCGACAAAATCCCCGTTATATGATTGAGCAAATGATAGCAAATTGCGGGATGTGCTAACTTCTACAGGGGCCCTGTGCACAAGGTAAATATTCAACGTATTATTTGCACACTTTGCTGCGCTACACACATGCTGCACACGGCTCACGAAGTATCTATCACTCAGCAGCTCTTTTCTTCATTTTACAAAACAAAAAACTAAACATTTGCACACCTTTTGCCACACCGTTGTCGTTGTTTTGATTCGTCTCGCCGTTCAGCCTACTTGTCGAAGATGGTGCGAGGAAAAACGGGACTGTTGGGAATAGAGCGCAGACAGCAGGCGCTTTTTCACATGATGCTACGCGTGAGTTTCCTTGGTTTCACTGCCAAGTTTGAGGATATTTTTATATGACCGCACGACTGAGCGTTTTCACCGTGAAATTTCCGTTCACGACAACGAACGACGACGACACGGACGGACCTTCGCTTTTCACGGATGATAACTTTTCTTCCTTCCTTTTGGGCGAGTTTTTATTTTTTCCTTTTTTCGTCTGACACAGCTGTCAACGAAATGACGTCACGACGTGCACGGTGGTAGCTCCGGAAAAAAACACGGAGCTCGCTGACTTCCTCGCTCACTATTTGTGTAGAGGCGAAAGACCCCTCAGGTCAAAGACTCTCTAATATATATATAAAAAAAAACTATTTGTGTGCGTGAGTTTTGGAGGGTCAAATTGTTTGTAGGAAAATACTCGAGTCGGATGTTAATATATTATAACCCTTTGTAAATTTCATAGATTGCAAAAAAAGTAATTTTGTAAATTTACTAAGTAAGCAACTCATTGCGTTTTTGTATCTAAATTGCTAATAATTCAAGGTGTTATTTATAATTTATCATTTTTACAGAAAGTGTGATAAAGCTAAGAGCCCTGCATTGAAATTGCTTCACCAAGCAAATTTGCTTGCGCTGTGGCTAGCAGATCGGATTTGCGCTTGACGTTTTTACTGTCACTTTGCTCCTCTTCATCTTCCGCCATTTTGTCAATCCTTGTTGTACGGAAGCTGTACGTTCTCCCTTTTTAGGTAAGTATTTTACTGTAAATTGAAAATAATTATTAATGTAGGTGTAAATTAAGTGAAGAATACCAGCCAGAGTACGGTACTAACATGTTATTTCTTAGAATTTGAGCTTTGTATGCGCTTAAAGTCGTGTGTAAATGCTGCACCCAGTGCAATCGATACACGCGTTCAAAATGGCGGAAAGTAACGCCGTCGGCCGGCTTTTCTGACCTCGTAAGCGTCAAAGTATGAAATTTATATAGCAGAATTGGCTGGATACATAGATTTGCTTAATTGTATCGCGAAATCTGGTTGAAGCAAATGTTAGTGGTAAACACGAATTTGGCGCCGTTTATTCTTTGCCACATCCCTATTGCAATAGAAGGTCATCAAAGTTACTGCGTAGCTTCAATTTATTCTTCTTTTTATAATCTTACCTAGATTCTTCAAGCGCGAGTGTTCGAAACACACAACACAAGGCATAATGGCTGATAACGAGGATCTTTTGGATTACGAAGAGGAGGATCAGACCGAGCAGGTGGTGGCAGAAACCACGGAGCAGCCGAAGAAAGATGTGAAGGGTACGTACGTATCGATTCACAGCTCCGGCTTCCGTGATTTTTTGCTCAAGCCTGAAATTCTGCGCGCCATCGTCGACTGTGGTTTCGAACATCCGTCCGAAGGTGAGTTTTTTCTTTGATTAAATATGTATTACTAGTTTTTATATTCTTGTGATGAAAATTACACAATATTTTAGTAGATAGGGACATCTGATCCGCAAGGAAAATGATTGATTTGTGTTAAAAATCTGAAAAATAAACTGCACGGCTTTACTGTACCGATCGGCTACGATAACGATGGAAAGATTATTAACCAACTGGTTGCCTTGTTTGCTTATTTTCTATAGTGCAACACGAATGTATCCCGCAAGCCGTGCTCGGTATGGACATCCTGTGCCAGGCAAAGTCTGGTATGGGGAAAACAGCCGTGTTTGTGCTAGCCACGCTGCAGCAGCTGGAGCCGACCGAGAACGTACCGTACGTGCTGGTGATGTGCCATACGCGCGAACTGGCGTTCCAGATTAGCAAGGAGTATGAGCGGTTCTGCAAATACATGCCCACTATCAAGGTGGCCGTGTTCTTCGGAGGGTTGCCGATCCAGAAGGACGAGGAAGTACTGAAATCGACGACACCGCACATTATCGTTGGTACGCCGGGTCGCGTACTGGCGCTGATTCGCAACAAGAAGCTGAATCTAAAGAACCTGAAACATTTCATTCTTGACGAGTGTGACAAAATGCTCGAACAGTTAGGTGAGTTATGATTGACAATTTTTCACGGTATGAATTGTTTCTGTTAGTTATGATGAGTTGATATATTTAAGTAGATTGGGACAAATGAGTCAAACGACTATGATCTATTTTTATCACGTACTGAGCACCTGTTGCTAGAATTGTAATCTAACTTTTGTTTACTGAAATTTTATAAAAAAATATGTTTTTTTTTCTTTGTTACAAAACAGATATGCGCCGCGACGTCCAGGAGATTTTCCGTAACACACCACACGGAAAGCAAGTGATGATGTTCTCCGCCACACTGAGCAAAGAGATCCGCCCGGTGTGCAAAAAGTTCATGCAAGATGTAAATACCACCAATAGTTCTACTACCTCTACTTCCTCATCTACCTCTACTACTACTACTGCTACCACTACTAGTAATGTTAACAAGCGAACGGAATGTGACTGTGTCGAGGGGAAAAGTTTGCTCGAAAGTTGTCTGCTGCCGCTGGTGGGAGCACTGGGATGGAGGAGCAATGGGTCGAACATGCTTAATCAACCACATCCAACCGCTAAATCATATTTCTGGCCGATCGCGGCAACTTAAACGCAACACTATGCAACACCCGTTAAAAAAAACAAACGCGCGTAAAAATATCCGTTTCCATCCTCTCGAAAGGGGGTGGAAATATCAATCTTCGGGTCCAAAACCAGGCAAAACAAATGGTAAGACTTCAGTAGTCCTCTTCGCGTACACATGGCCAGAGGAAATGGATCTCGGATGCTGCTGATAGCAGAAGATTCTCAGCAAGCCTGGTCAGGTTGCTGCTGCAAAGGTGTATAAATCTCAAACCAACCCTTGTAAAACAAAACAAAACCCGTTTAATACAAAAACGCTCCGTATCTCCTCTAAATCAAACCAACCCGAGCAAAGTGTTCAAACACAGGATGTTTAATACAAACCGGTCGATTTCTACTGCAACACACCTTCGCATCTCCCATACTGAAAAAAAGCGTTTACTTACAAGTTGCTTCTGATCTGGATAGGAGCAATTCGCTTCTCGTAAGAAAGAAGTGGTGTTTCTTAAGTCCATGAAGAACACACACCAACATTCGCGTCTGCTAGTGGTGTTATCGTCAACGTGCGCGTAACGAGTTATACTATGCGCCTGTAGAAATCTCCGGCAACTGTAAGAGATAAGATTCGAAGAATGAAGCTTCAACATGTGTCAAGGTCTTGAATCCAACCTGGTGTGGGCCGTCTGGTGAGGGGATGAGCGAGAACCGGGTGTTCACTCTGTTGCTGCCTAGCTGATATCCCCTACCTTCCAAGTACCGCTGAGAGACGCAGAGAAGGAGCCGTATGTAGCAATAATCGTAAATAATTATGCTTAACAAATCCACCCTACCATAAGCCGTTCATCTCGTTCCAGGACCTCAGGAAGAGAGGGTTACACAAAGCTGCGGGAGCGGAGTGTTATTCGTTTTATAGCTACCTCTGCCTGCCTTCGGTACTCATCGTGCCTGTTTTGGTCCTTTCTTTTTTTACAGAAAAATGACTAAATCATTTGCGTACGCCCAAACGTGTTTTCAGTCCAATTTTTGGCCAAACTTTTCCCGCGATATAAGTGCAATGTTAAACGTGACAATTTGTTGGAAAGAAGATTTTTTTTGGTGATTTGGAAATGCTATATCTGAGCATTTGCTACAATCACTTCACGAGGATCCCTGCGTTTTAGTGCGTAAAGATTAGTTTTCGTTTTTTAACTTTTCTCAAACTGTTTAGTATAATCAATTTTCTGTTCAAGTCATATTTCTACTCGATTGTATGGAACTGAATAGTAAATCACAAAATTCCAACATTAAAGCTCACTGTTCAAAGTCGGTTAGCGTCGGTGCCTTCAGTCTTCCGCAATCGCAATACGTTATCAGATATACACAGCAAAAAATCAGTAGTAGTTTAGAGTCGTAACGAGAGCGAATCGAGAAAAAAAAATCGTAACTCCAATACACTATCGCGTCTAATCAAACTGCATCCTTCATCTTTTTTTCGTCCCTTTCTCTCACCAATCTCATCCTGTAACCCGCATTTGTGTGCGCGTTAATTGTTTAGCCCATGGAAGTATACGTAGATGACGAAACCAAACTTACGCTGCACGGTCTGCAGCAGCACTACGTGAAGTTGAAGGAGAATGAAAAGAATAAGAAGTTGTTCGAACTGCTCGACGTGCTGGAGTTCAATCAGGTATGTGTGCCAAGCGTACAGTGCCTTGCCGTCAAAATGTGGTTTACGCTTATTCGTTGTTTTGCGGTTTCTCTTCAGGTGGTTATATTCGTGAAGTCGGTTCAACGCTGCATGGCCCTGGCACAGCTGCTGACGGAGCAAAATTTCCCGGCGATTGGTATCCACCGTGGCATGGTGCAGGAGGAGCGTCTGTCTCGGTACCAGCAGTTCAAGGACTTCCAGAAGCGTATTCTGGTTGCGACGAATCTGTTCGGGCGTGGTATGGATATCGAACGAGTGAACATCGTGTTCAATTACGATATGCCGGAAGATTCCGACACCTACCTGCATAGAGTGGCCCGTGCCGGTCGCTTCGGTACCAAGGGTCTCGCCATCACGTTTATCTCGGATGAGGCGGACGCAAAGATTTTGAACGACGTGCAGGATCGTTTCGATGTGAACATCAACGAACTGCCAGATGAAATTGATCTCTCTTCCTACAGTAAGTAACCCCCTTTATTTTACACGCGCTCTTTTGGCAAAGAGTGGAGTTTATTAATGCTATTTCTCTTTTCAACAGTTGAAGGACGATAAAGTGATGTGGATTTGTATTATTAGCACCACTCGGATGTATTTTGCCCTTCTCCCGCTGGATGATAAAACCCATCGTTTATGTAGTGAAACGTAATTTAAAAGATCCATTCTGTAGGCGATGGCATTTTTAAAAATATTCCAAAAGATGCTCACTTCTATCAAAACTAACTTTTCTCTTTTAGTGAAAGGAATTATTTTCAGTAGTTATTTTGTGTTTTTCATCGATCACAAATTAATAAGGTATCAGCTCTACAGCAGCGCAGAACAAACAATCACTCCAATAATTTGTTCTTGTATGTAAGGAAAAAAATGGGGTAATACCCCACCATTTTCTACTAGCGGCTGAATAGATAGGAAGAGAAGTGATTCTGGTGCTCTCCTAAACCCGCTTGGGGATGTAAGCTCTCCCTTACTGAAGCAATGCTAAGAGATAAACCGATGTTCACGATTCTACGATTCTATTGATGTTCAATAGCAGTTAGAGCAAGTTAGACACTAATAACACAACAATTTTTTTTAATGATAAGGCTTAATGATTTTCTGTAATTTTTGAGAAACAAATCTAAAACAACACCGCGTAAATATAAGGAGAACGATGTAATTCAGTGTGAGGTACCAAAAGCAACCGTTTTATGTTTTGTTATAGAAAAATGAGAACGTAAAGGAACTACTTAAAAGAACAAAGGTTGAGTATAAAACTACTAAACGAGTCGAAGTCGTCCTTAGGGTCTGTTAAGTCCCTATAATTCGAAATAGTTTTCGACAAAAGACTTATTATTTCCCATACCGGGAATCGAACCCGGGCCTTCCGGGTGAGAGCCGGATATCCTAACCACTAGACAATATGGGACTGGTGGATGTTTCAGGCAAATCAATCGACCGTGTTTCAAAAGTACTACTTTTAATTTTTCTCTTCAAGTAACGTCAGATAACAAATTGATTGATGTTAGACAGTTTTATGAAATACTGGAAAACCCGCCACCATTCCATTGTTTTTTTTTTTATTAAAATCAGTCAGTATATTCAATTGCGGCTCCTTCAAAGCCGCAGTTATAGAAAACAAACACATTGAAAAGGCTTATCACTGATTGTAGCCAGTAGTGCAAACAAAAACTCAATAAAAAAGGTGTAACTGGAAGACACACTTTTAAAGCTTGCCCTTCGGCTTCTCACCGTACACCACCAGCACTTCGTACATTTCGCGCAGCGCCTCCTGCAGACTAACTCGGAACCGTGCAAGATCCGAGTCACCGTTCGAATGGAACGCTGACAGTCCAAACCACATGTCGTCTTCCTTGGGATTGTAGCAGCAACCGTACCCATCCTGAGTCAACGGCCCATAACACATGAACGCATCGTACCGGGAGGCAACCTGACTGGTCGAGAGTCGCATATGAGCGCTCTTCTGCAGTCCCGGATTGGAGAACAGTTCTGGTACCGTAAGTCCATTCTCCTTTGCCGTCAGCTTCAACCCAAGCAAATGCCGATCAACACCGTATCCCTGGATGGCCATCGAAACGTAGGCTTTGTGAGCGTTTATAGCGGCCTTCATCGCTTCCAGTTTGGCGCGTCCATCACACTTCGGCTCGAGCATGGATCGAGAGAATGCGATCGATTCGACTGAGCATGAGCGAATCGTTTCCGTGCGACCGTGCAGGTACATTCGGTTTTGGGCTGATTCGTAGTGAGCTCCGGGAACGCGGTGCAGCCGGTAGAAGGCATACTGGATCGCTATCTGGATGTAACTGTCCGGGCTCATGCGCTGCGTCTTGATGAAACCCTTTCCGTAGTCGGTGAAGTGTAGATAGTCCATTTGGATGTCTGAGGCCAGTTTGTCCACAAACCCTGCCGCCTGCTCAATCTCAGACTGTATAGCTGGGGAGATGTTGATGGAGAGCTTAACTGCTCCCTGCTTCAGTTCGGGTTGATCTACGGTGTTCAACCGCTTGCCACTGTTGATGTACTCCAGCAGAAAGTCCGTCATGACCGCGATTGGTTGTCCCTCCGCTGGAGAGTGCTCATATGTGAGTCCGTTGATGCCGTTCGGTGCCACGACCAGTTGGATAGTTTTGTCGTACCACCGGTTGCCACCATTCGCGGTAGAACCACCACCGTGAATCAGTAGATCGCTGGCCGTGACGATATGGTCCGTGCCGAGCTTTTGTGGAATCTCTCGATCGATCGAAAGCACGAACAGTGCTTGCTGGATCGCTTCGACCGAAGATCGATTTGTCGCATCCGCCATGAGGGTTTCGTAAGCACGGGCCCAACTGTCCCGATGGTTCGCGGTTAGAATGCCAAGCGGAGGAGCCCTATTGTTACCCTCAGTGGTGGCAATTTTCTTCAGTTCAGCCAAAATCTGTGCCTCGCTCGCTATTCCACCGGTGGAAGAGAAAACCGGCAGCCGGTAGTAGTGATTGTTGCATGCGACCACAATGTGTTTCGATCGTGGATTGTATTCCACCGAATCACGCTCTTTACCTGGCACACGGCAGGTGCCGAAGATTTTTTCATACTGCGACATGTCGAGCGGAATTTTACCCATCATTTCCGGCTTGATTTTACCTCCGTCGATTAGCATTTTATACGCGAGCGCTGCGGAAACGATTTTCGAAGCGTAAACCAGCTGCTCATCGAGCGTTTTGTAGTTGGCTCGCGGGAAGACGAGTCCGGGACTGGAGTAGACGATTACCGGATCACGATACTCCATATACGCACTGCGCAGCCACCAATCGGCGAGCCAGGATTCTTTCTGAGTTGCTCGGGCTTCCAGCAGAGATTGAAGCTTCTGTCCGATCCCGCCGGGTATGGTGAACTGCTCGACTGCTCGCTTCGTACCGGCCAGCGTGTCCGCATCAACGTGCGGTTCGATCGAACGGAGCAGCTTCTGCATCGTGTCTGGAAGTTTCGGGACGGGTTGGCGTTGGAGTGCCGCTACCGGACCGGCGGTGGCCGATGTTCCATAGGCGGGTTGCGTGCCTGTTTGCGTCATTTTGCTGGTGGACGATGTTAAAACTCTCCCGAGTGGTGCGACCGCCGTTCGAGACTGAATCAAGCGAGTCATATTCATCTGAACTTTGAACCCTTTATGTATCGTACGAAGTTTGATTTTTTTCCTTTTGTCCTTTTGCGGAAGGGACAAACTAAGGACACGGTATTAGAACTTTAAACAAAAAACAGCACTTTAAAACACAATGATTACGAGGCAACTTTTTGGAACGACATAAATTCTCCCCAAATACGCACCACGTAAGCAGCACTCGCAAACGTACAACGGAGCACAATGGCTTCCACTGTGCTTGTGGAGGCGATGCTGATCCCGGTTTTTCGCTTTGAAAAGCTGTTTCCCGCTGGAGCAAACCAGTTGTTGGTGAGCTGTATGAAATAGGGCACCAGCCCGGGTGAAAGTGAAAGGCGTTTGGAGGCGGTATTGATATGCACTCGGATCGGAAGGCGAACGACACCGATTGGGACAGCAGTCGTGTAATTTGCTTAACAGATAGAATGCAACAGCTGATGGGAGAAAACTGATAAGAAGGAAGCAATGATTTCATGGGTTGGGATTTAAATTCCTAAAATAGATAACTATGCAGTGTGAGTAAGTTTCTTCTTACGAAAAAGATATAATTTCAAGATAAAAAGCACATAAAATATTTTAAATATTTAATTTTAAGCTGGAGCCCGGAAAAATCACCTCCAAATATTTATTGAATTAAATTAAATCACGCATAATAAAGTTTTTTTTTTTACAAAATTTCCTGAAAATTTTATTGTAAAACATCCAAACAAACTATTATGTACAGCTGTCAAAATGCTCTTCATTGCACAGTGGTGTTCTCAATCGTTGCAGTTTTCAACGGAAATGTTATAGATTTTTTTAAAAAGTTTTTAATAAAATAGTTCTTATTGTTTTTTTGAAATTCGTACTCAGAAATTAGTATACAACCTGGGATAAATCCAGACAAAAAATCGTTTTCGGTAAAATTTTAATATGCTTTACAGCTCAATAACTTTATCAGACGTTGGTAATATTATTTAATATTTCGGACTAATACATTGTAGGGTAGTTAATTTCACTTGAAAAATGTTTTGAAAATATCCATGAAACAAAATGTCACTACCAGAATCCCTGTGCCCTATTCCATGGTGTAATGTTGTGATTAACCAGAGCGCTTGATTGGCTTGAAAAAACCAACAAAAGTAAGCACCGACTCCGACAATCGAGGGTGCAGAAAGTTTATTGATTCGTTAGCCATTCCCTTTCCGTGCCGCAAAAGCGTTCTCAAACGCCCAATTCAACCTTGGTAAATGTAAGCTGCATTCGTGACGAAATCATTCCTTACTAAACCCTTTTTACCCCATGTTTTAAAGAACAGGAAGCGCAAGGGTGTGTCACTAGCGTCTTTCCGACAAGCTCGTGGTGTCGATGGTGCCGATACACCACAGTAGCAAAAAGATGCCTGCGATCAAGGACAGTCACATCGTGAAGATTGCGGTGGAGTTTGTGAACAATGTGCCACAGATGTACCCGCAGCTGATCGAATTTGACCAGCGACAACCCCTTAGCGCCATCATACAGAACCTTTGCAGCTCGTGGGGAATACCGGACGCAGAGAACTACGCGCTGCAGTTCGATGGCATCACGTACGTGACGGAGAAAAACCGGAACGAGGTGAAGAATGGGACGGTTTTGAAATTGCGCTACTCTCCGTCGAAAACGACGAACGACATCCTGGAGAAACTGCGAGGCGGTACGGACGATGAGAAGGTGGTGGAGCTGCGGGAACTACAGGTGCTGAGCGCGGATAACACGTTCGCGCTGGAGTTCATCAAGGAGCAAGGTCTACGATTGATTATCGCGTTGATCGAGGATAGCTCGTGCGAGGAAAGAATACTGGACTTTGCGCTAAGCTCTTTTGTACAGCTGATGGAGCACGGGACAATCTCGTGGGACATACTGGAACCGTCGTTCATAATGCGCAACGTGGCATTTATTAATGGGCCGTCTGTAAAGCCGGAAATTATTCAATCGGCACTGTCGATATTGGAGAATATTGTACAGAGCAGTAATAAGTACGCGTTGGTGGAGAAGGAGATAACGTTGGAGACGCTCTTGAAGCTGTTGCGTGATGCGGCACGGACGCAGGTGCAGCAGAACGCGATTGCACTGATAAATGCGTTGTTTATAAAGGCGGACGATGGGAAGCGACGGCTGCTGGCAACGACACTCGGTTCGAAGCAGTACCGGAGCGTTATAAACAGCGTCATAACGCCGACGATGGGTGCTGAGATGGCTCATCAGCTTTATGTGCTACAGACGCTCACACTCGGGTTGCTAGAGCAACGCATGAAAACCCCGATGGATGTACAGGATCAGGACGCGCAGGAGAAGATCAAGGAGCTGCGCCGGATAGCGTTTGAAGCGGACGGAGTCGATCCGATTCCAGATGTGACGGCCCGCCGTCAGCACGGTTCGTCCTACTCGAGCCACTATAAGAAGCTTGGCTTCAAGTGTGACATCAACCCGGCGCAAGACTTCTTCGAAACACCGCCCGGTACGCTGGCCCTCGACTGTATGATCTATTTCGCGCGCAATTACACGCAAAGTTACACGAAGGTAGTACACGAGAACAGTTGTCGGGCGGACGAGCACGAGTGTCCGTTCGGGCGTACCAGTATCGAGCTGGTGAAGGTGCTGTGCGACATCTTCCGTATCGGCGAATCGCCGTCCGAGCAGGGGCAAGAGTTTTACCCGATGTTCTTCACGCACGACCACCCATTCGAGGAGTTTTTCTGCATCTGCATCGTGGTGCTGAATAAAACGTGGAAGGATATGCGCGCCACGACCGAGGATTTTGTGAAAGTGTTTTCTGTTGTGCGGGAACAGATTGTGCGCAGTATCGTCGGGCGGCCGGCGAGTCTGGAGGACTTTAAGACGAAGATACACACCTTCACCTATAACACGATCACGACGCTCCGCCAGCAGGAGCGTACATCTCGTGAAGAATGCGAATCGACCGCATCGGCTATCGTAAGCTTGAAGAAGAAAATTACGCCCGAAATCGAAGCGCTTATTAAGGAGCAACGGCTTGGCTATCTGATCGTGGGAACGCGCTTCTGCAAGTATTCCGGTGGTAAGCGCGAACGTGATAAATACTGGTACGTGCGGCTGTCGCCCAACCATAAGGTGATCCACTACGGAGATTGTGACGAAAAGACGGTCCCAACGCTCGAGGAACTGTCGAACAAGCTGCCCGTGATCGACATCCGCCAGATGCTGGTCGGCAAGGAGTGCCCGCACATGAAGGAGATGCGCTCGAAGAAAGCGTCCACCCCGCTCGGGTTTTCGCTCGTACCGGAATCGAGTGAACAGCCGACGCTCGACTTTATCGCACCGGACGAGGCGACGTTTAACTACTGGACGGATGGGATAAACGCGCTGCTCGGACAACGGATGACGAGCAAACAGCAGGAGGAAGACTTCGAGACGCTACTGTCGATGGAGATCAAGCTCCGACTGCTCGATACGGAGGGCGTGGACATCTCGAAGGAACCACCCTCGATTCCGGCCGAGCCGGAAAATTACGACTTTTGTTTCGACAGCTAAAATGGGATTGGAAAGCGGGTGGACCATGACTTTCACAAACCAAAGCTTTTGATAACCAGCTCCGGAGCGGAAAAGCAATAGGTATTTTTTTTTTCATTTTAAATTATCATTACCTATCTCGTTCCAAATTTGAAGTGCGCGGAGGGGTGACGTTAGTTTGTAAGTGAAGAAAAAGCAAAAAAACTTTGCTGAATCATAGTTTAAACCAAATATTATTCCACGCAATATTTTACACTCTATAATTCTATTCTATTACCTCAAGCGTATATTCAGAGGAAGTTCAAACGTGCTATGTTAGTAGTTATTTTTTGGGTTTAAATTGCATTATCTCTCGCCGGCCGCATTTACTCACGAATGCAAGCGAAGTAGCCAAAATTATATAGACTTATCCCAGGACTGTTCGACTGATACACTCATGTCGACAGTGCTTGTCAGAGGGCACGAAAGCAATGCGCGAGCGGAAACGTGTATTCTCTCGGATACGGTAATAAAATTATATACACTTTTTATATGAAAGTAAATATTCAACACAACGCGTTGAACCACCGTGTGTACAGAGTTCGGCTACTTGATGACAATCGCAAGTTTTCATTGTACAAATATACTATGTCGTGAAGGAAATGTGCTAATCCAAGCATCCGAAACGATGGCAGTTTTTATAACCACGAGTCGTACTGCTTTACGTGAAAGACGCAAAATCTTAAACATCCTTGCTGTGTTGTGTAATTCATTGCAACGTAAAACTTTATTTCGTTTGTTTGCTTTTATTTAAAAACGAAAGTTCCAGAGTAAAATAAGAAAACATAACGATGGGATAAATAAAACTCGCACCAGGCGTGTGTATGTGTGTGTGTGTGTGGGTGGGTTTGTGTGGTGTAGTTGAACTGTGCAACATCAGTGTTGCTAAAACAGCTTCTTTTGCTTCTTCAGTTCGACCTGCTTCCACTTGGGAAGCTCTTCAAACTCGTGGTACGTCATGCTGAACACGGTCACGAAGTCATCGTGCGTCAGGTGCACTTCCTTGCGCGTTGGGTTGACACTGGCCGGCAGGTTGGTGGGATCACCCCGCAGCATGTCCAGCGGGTACTTTTGGTATCGATCGAAATCATCACTGCTACCGTCGTCGCTGCGGACGGACGAGCGGGCGGCTGGAATGGGAGCACCCGGTAGACGTCCTCCACCATTCGGGTACTCGATGGTCGAGCGAAGGTTTTCGTACAGGACGCATTGCTGTTCGGACAACGGAAAGAAAAGAACAGTTTGGAATGATGAAGTTTACGACAATGGTAGGTCAGTACTCACCTCGTAGTACTTCTTGTCCCAACTGTCGAAGAAGCCCACGAACGTGATGGGTTCTTCGCCCTGGCGTACGGTTGCGATCGGCATGGCCGTGTCACGCTGGACCGGATGCGTTGCGATCAGTTGTTTGGC
This sequence comes from Anopheles farauti No. 4, assembly GCA_000956215.1. Classification (NCBI taxonomy): domain Eukaryota; kingdom Metazoa; phylum Arthropoda; class Insecta; order Diptera; family Culicidae; genus Anopheles; species Anopheles farauti No. 4. The sequence continues at coordinate 6,853 of JXWZ01005693.1, read as the reverse complement.
CAGATCCCAACACTGGGAGCGATCTTCGTGCAGTGAATGCTCCCCAATCCATACGTACACGATATTACCGGCGTCGAGCAGGTACACACTGTCCGGTTTTAGGTCTTGCTGCGTAAACCCAAAGATCTGCCGTAGCGTTGGTTTGCCTTCGTCGAGCAGCTGACAGCGGTACAGAGCGATCACCGAGTGGTCCCATGTTTGCGAAACGTTCATCTGGACGGCCGGTGTAATGATGTTGCCGGCCGTGGTCGTTTTCTTCAGCTGCTTCAGGAACTTCTCACCGACCGAGTTGAAGAACTCGTCCGTTTCGTTCCCTTCCATTACGAGGTTGTACTCCCCGAGCTGGGATGCGATGGATTTGGCCATTTCGCGCGAATCGCCGGTCGAGTACTGACCACACCAGATCCACACCTCATTGTCCGGCGCCTTGAGGATGTAACAGTCCTCCGGGTAGTATAGTGTCTTGCTAGACACCTGAACAGCTTTACAGCTGTACGTCGTGTTGCCTACCACCTTCAGCACGAAGCTCGTCGGGTACTTGCGGATGTTCACCACGCCGCCACCCTGCTCCAAGCTTGGATCCTGCGCATTCAGCACGATCAGTGCACCCTTGAAGATCTGCAGGAAGTGAGGCGGTTCCATGCCCTCCGTGATGCGCACCTGCACTACGTTCTTCTTCAGATGCTCGCACAGCTCATTCAAGAACGCTTCCCCGATGGTACGATGCTCCGGTGGAGCGTTCAAGCCACACCACAGATAAACCACATTCCGGATCGAGTTCGGAAGTGATCCGTTTGCGTTCTCCGTACTACAAGCGACCTCGTAGTGTACCGCGTAACAATTACCCGAATAGAACGTTTTGGCGTACTTGAGCGGGATTTCCTTCACCTCATCGATCCCGATCTGGTACACGGTCATATCTCCCGATCCATCGTCCATCAGCTGAATCTTGGCTGCCATTCGGGGGCGCTGTATCAACGTCAGTGCGTCGAACTTCTCCGACAGACCCTTCACGGTGTTTCCGTTGATATCGGCGCTCACCCAGGCCGGGAAGAGGCTCAAGAATTCGGCCGGTTCGAGCCCATCGATGACGCGGGCAACGGGCGTACTGGCCGGATAGCCCTTCTTGATCACGTACCCGCGCACATGCCGCATCGCTTCCGCACGGTTCTGTTTGTGCGAGCTGCGCCCAATCCAGATCCAGATCGCACGCGGGAAATAATCCACGATGTAGATACTGTCGCGTCCGTAAAGGTCGGCTTGTTCTAGCGTGCCCGTTTTCACTAGCTCCACCCGGAAGACACCGTTCACGGTGTCGCACTGGTAGAGCTTGAGAAGCATATCGGCTGAGGATGGCGCCAGTGGCATTGGTTTCACGAATCGCTTCGCTAGGTTGAGGTACGCATTCCACACGTCCTTCCGGGCGATGCTCATCGACTGTTCGTACCCATCGTCAACGATCGCCAGTTCGGCAATGCTGTGCAGCTTCTGCAACCTTTCACCCATCCGAATGCCAAAGATCCGTTCCGACGAATCCGTGGAGCGTCCGATCCAGACAAACACGATGGGGCCGGTCTGTAGGATCATAACCTGTCCACTGTGGAAACACTGCCAGCTGATCGTTTTCTGCTGGATGCAGCGCTGTGGAGCTGTTCCAGCGATTTGATACAGGCGAGGTTCGCGTGGCGTTGAGGAGGCATCGGTTCCGGAATGAACACTGCAACCAAATCAATAGCATCTTATAAGGCCTTTGGCGAGGACATTACATTGTCTTACTTAAATACTCACAGAATGCCATCATCCTTGAAGTACGACAGAAAGCGTATGCCCTCGTTGCCCTGCGACTCGCGGAACTGTGTCGTCTTGTGGTCGAGATGCAGATCCAGCTCGATGATCTTGTACGCCGCGGACTTGGATCTTTCCGAGGTAATGTTCGCCCCAAGCCAAAAGTGAATGTTCCGCTCGATGGCTGCTCCAGCCGTTTTGATTTCGCGACTCTACAGTGACGATCAGTCAAAAGGGTATGTGTTAAACGAACATGAGAGACGGATAGGACATACTTACGATGGTGTTCTTATCGCAGGTGGTCCCTGTTAGCGATGCAGCGTAGATCACGTACGCACATTCGTCGTAGAACGTACCGTACTGTTCCTTCGGTAGCGTCTCCACATGATCCTGCTGGATGCGCCAAACGTGGAACCCAATCGAGCGTGGACTAATCTTCCGGAACGCGGTGTCAATCTTGATGTCCTCGTACACGGGACGCTTCTGATCCTACAAGGGCGGAATTGAGAAAGAATGGATTGTAGGTCACATGTTTTTCCTGTCACTCGGTTGTCAGTCGCCAAACCGTTCGGTAATTTCCATTCGTGACGGTACTTATGCAAGATAAACGTAAACGAAGCAACTGACGTTCTAAACGGCCCAAAGTTTCACGTACGTAGTTTCAACACCGAAAACACCACGTAACGCTTCGCTGGAGAGGAAAATCAGTAGGCCTTGTCGTTCGACAGCAGAACCAAATATCTCCGTGAAGAGTCTCCCCTTTAAGCCCCGTCGAGGTTGGGCCGAAAAAAGGGACGGATACTACCACCATCATCATACCCAAAACCGCAACGAAAGCGACCCAATCCATCACAATTTGTTGCCCCAAAAAAAAAGCAGCCCAACCAGCGCATCCAACACAAGCGTTTGGGGTTAACGACACAGCTGCCATCGGCAGTTTATGATGGTGGGCTATAGAAGCGGCAAAGCCTATCGGTGGTAGATCGAAGTTCTGTAAACCCGATTCTCCCAGTTGTTTTTATTGCCCGTATAGGTGTGATCGCGTTCTAGTGGTGCAACGACGTGTGCGCTTATTACATTTGGTACGGGACCACTCCCTGGGTACGTCCATTCGGTACAGGTTGGTTACCGCAGAACGCCATTCCGGCTGCTATAAAGCTTAATGCGATTTGATGGCATCTGTGCGCGTGTTTAGATTGAGGTTTGAAAGATGTTGCGTCAGCCTGAGGTCAATCCTATTGTACTGGATCTGGTGGTGATCGGCATACAATCAATAATGGCGTGTCAGGAGCCGACGGATTGCGTTCTATGCCGACACTGGATGGAGTATAAAGGTGCGGTTTGTTACGTGCGACCTATATTTCAGATCGCTTTTGTTTCTTTCATCTACCGTTGACTGGTTACACATTGTAAGATGTTTAGCTTCGATTACAAAGTGGTCAAAAAATCATCAGCAAACTAACACAAGGTCAAACAAACCCCCACGTGAGGAAGTTCAACAACATTGTACACAAATATGTTATAGTTCAGCCATTTTTCAACTCTATTTTTTTATAGGAATCTTCAATGCAGATATTTGAAAATTAAGATTATAATATGAAAACATTTTTCTAGCTTTAAAGATTCATCAACATTTATAGATTCATGAGCATTCTATGATTTATATGAACCTTAGTGACCGAATCATCAATATCTTAGTACATACAATCTTTGAAGTTTTTTGATGAATTATTACTCTTTTAAAGTTCAACCTGTTTTTTGAGAATGCCATGTAAGATTACAGAGTCACGAATCTGATTAATATTAACAAAACACTAACCAAAACATCCAAATTCGATACGGTTTCGTTTTAAATAGCAATAATACCATGAATCAATCGATACTCCTTTCATTTCTACGACCCTTCGGCTAAACGCTATTCAATTAAGTGTATATTATCATCATTTGCGTGAGGGATTTGAATAATTACGCTTTAAACAACTTTCCACCTGTTGTCTACGAATGCACACCGCCTCATAATTGATGGATCGGTTTTTTTTTTGTAGCACCAACTTCTCCCCTCGGCCGGAAAGACCGAGCCCAATCGAAACTAGTACCACAGTCATTTTTCTTTTTTTTATGTAAATTGATCACTTTCCTTCCACACCGTACCGTTAAGAGATTCATGTTTGAAGATGGATTAGTGTATTTGGGATCATTCATTAGATTGCACCTTCCCCCGGATCGGTACGTTTCGCTGCTAATAGATAAAAACGGAACGGGGTTGTAACGAAAACAAAACGCACATTAATTCCGTGCCCCGTTTACTATAATCTTTTACTAGCGACGCTTTCCTAATGGAGGAGACGGGTACGCACCGGTGCTGAGCGTATTAACGGCAACGGGATAGTATTAACGACCTTCGTAGACGGTAATTATGCTGCATTTACACCTGCTGCACGGTCGGTACCGGGCTGGAGCATGTTCCACTGCGGTGAGAATTTATAACTGTGAAAATCCACGCGAGGGTGGACGGAGGAGGAGGCGGCTGCACTTGTCATTTAGCAGCGGCACGGTGACCGATCACCGGTGCGATTTAAATCCCACTCTTTGCCCGTGATTGTGCGGCCATATCCCATCAGTCAACCGTTACGGAAAGAAAACGGCAACGGTAGGGATTATGCAAAATAGGCCCGGGCGAGCGAGCGCCACATTGCATTTGGGCCACTCCACGCGTTGTACTCGACTGCAGCGACCATTGACCGTGCGTTTGTTTGATATTTGCATTCGCGCTCTCCCGCGAACGCACACAAAGTGCAGCTGAACTGCATCGAACATGAGATATGTCTGTATTTCGCTTTTTCTTTCCATGCGCTCTAACCGCCCCCTTCCGGATGGAGCGTTTCCGTTTCTGGCGCGTTTCTCATCAGCATACGCGCGGCCACTGACGAGTGTTGGCAGGCGGGCATTGCGCAAAAAAAAAGTGTAATTTTCCGCTTCGAGAAGTCGTCATGATGAGGCGCCGCATTTCCACTTTCGATTAGCGCTGGATGGTTGGAATTTGCGCGGAGCGTTCGAGTGAGTTAAGCATTTTGATAGGTTCATAATAATAAAAAAAAACGTCTGCTTTTCGTTGATAATTGAGACGATAGGGTGAATTTGAGAAACAACAATGAGTAGATGATGAAAAAAAAACCTACTACAGAAGAAGAATCATCACATACATGTAGTTGGTTTACGACAAGAATCATTGCATTTATTAGAATCAGGAAAAGAAACAACGCAAAATCAGTAAGAACTAGAAACTAATTTTTTCTAAGAATAAGTACTTTTAAATTTTATTTAATGTTAAAATAACACGAGAGAAACGGAACGTTTCTTTTTGTAAGGCAGAAACAACCTTATTCAATACGAAGTAAAATGATGTTAAAATAATGTTTAAATGGATATTTTTCAGCTGGACTTGCTCAGAGAAGAAGCTGTGATGTTAATTACTATTTAATTTGACATTTCACTTGGCTTCCTACCCTGGCTATCAATCACACTTTCCTATCATTTAATCCAAAGGAATGTCACACCAAATCTGTCGAAGCATGTGTCGTGAATCGAACAGGCCCATCGCCTTCCCATCCAATCTCCGCACTCAATGGCATCGTGTCAACGACACGACACAGCCCGAGCCGGTCGAACGATTGCAACCCCGGGCGTAATAGGTTTATTTCATGCAACACCGGCACCGACCGGCTTCCAGTCGCAGAAAAAGCACCTCCAGCCGGGGTGCCAAGAAAAGCCGCACAAAACATGGGTTAGATTATGATCGATCATAAACTGGCGGACTGATTTGCCGCCTGTGCCGGATCAACCGGAAAACCTCCGGGCAAGAAATTTGCAACGAAAGCGTCTGTACATTGCGCGCGCGCATCATCCGCCCGGGAAGCGTCAATTTTATGCCTCGGCCTTTCGACACACGGTAGGTGGGGCGAATCGAATGACGAAAATCCGATACACATTGAATTCCGAGCGTTGAAAATGATGGTTGATTTTAGAGCATGTTTTTAGAAATGCTTCAAATGTTTGCGCAAGTTATCTTAATCGAGAGCAAGCAGGGGGGAAGGGGGGGGGGGGGGGATTATATGCTGTTCCGAGCGGTGAAAGAGGCACAACTAATTAAGCCGGACGGGAAGAAATAGGCGGAAGTGCCGCCGAAACGCGTGCCGGTTGCGTTTTTCTGCGTATTTGAGATGGCGTTTAGCATGGGTTTGGTGATTTTTTCCTTGAATGGGAAAGGTGCTTCCGGTAAAACCCAGTAAAAATGGTGATTTATGATGGAAACTAACGTGGAAAGTGAAGCAGCAGCGAGTTTTTAATGAGCATTAATGTGATTTTTATATTTAAAAATCATTTTCTTACTTCCAGAAACGATTCGATGGCTTAACAGTTGCATGCCATTGGATTAACAAGCCAGTTTTAAGCTTTTATTGTTATTAGTAGCAAATTCGATGTTTTTAATTGAAACTTGAAATGAAAATTCTTTTTTGTTATTTTAATTCTTCATGAAAAAAGCGTTTAATTCTGTGCCATTACCCACTCTCATCCAAGAACCTAATTGGGCAACAAAGGGTTGGCAAAAAAGACATATACTTGGGGAGAGTAAGCCATCAATTCCCATCGGCCGTCGTCGATCGATCGCGATCAGTAGCGCGCACGGTAAAACAATTTCCCCCGAACGATCCCGCGAGAGCACGCCAATCTCTGAGCTGTGTTCCAATTTTTCTACACCATCCACCGCAAAACGGTGCGTCGGATTGCATCTTACGGGAACAAAATGAGCCGATGCGAAGCGGCCGAGCTTGGCCCTACCGAAATGGGGAAAGGAAAGGGCGCACTGTTGGCGCGGATTCGTTTCGAGATAATTGAAAGGTATGCATTTCCTTCGTGCCCGTGGTGCCGTCTGCCTTACCGCGGGAAGCGGTTTAGTTTTGCAAATCTTCTACGCCACAACGACGGGAAGGATGATAAATAACGGGGTTCGGTTTTTATTTTTATTATTATTATATTGAACGTGTGCCAATCGTATCGGTTGTTGCTG
>JXWZ01005692.1:0-37786 GCA_000956215.1 Anopheles farauti No. 4 | reverse complement strand
AATTTTAAATGGTGTTATGCACATTGCATACATTAAGGGTAAAAATAGCTTCAAGGGATTATTTGTATTTTCAAGAAGAAAAAACTAGTTGGGTTGCTAGAATCGATAAGAATGTTTCTGAATTTATTTGTTATTTATTAAAATACAAAAAGATTGTCATACATATTTGCACAAAAAATAACAGTAAACGAAGCTTCCTGGTAGGATGAAAAATAACTGTTAATGTTACAAAAACATTCTTTTTTAAACTCACCCTAACTTGTCAATTCGCTTCGCCTGTTTCGATGTGTTAGTGAGCGAACGAATCTCCCCAACATCGAACGCCATCTAGCGGCAAAACGTGTGTGCGATTCGTTTTATTTAGCACAACAACAACAAAAAACCCCGAACGGTCCGGAGAGGAACAAAACGACTCTAAGCCCTGTAGTCGGACTTAGAAATGTTTGCGGGAAAAGAGGAATCGAACGCTGAAGCAGGTGCCCGCTGTGGTCACACTACCACACCCACACGCGTACGGGTCAAACCCAAACCAAAGCCGCATCCCTCACAACCGAACCTGCCGCTGCCGGGCCACCGCAAAAGGCACATAAATACATCAACCGTCAGATTATTTTTTCCCTCTCTGTCGTGCTTGCTTCTCCCCAGTTCGTGCTCATTCTTGCATCTAGTCTTCGTCACACACAAGCAAGGGCAGGATTTTCTGCCCTTCGCGTCCATCCTTCCCATCTGCATGCCACAACCGCGAACCCGTACAGCATCCCCCACTGCAGCGTAAGACTAAATAACTGTTGCCATGGAAACGCACGGAGGGAGCTCGACGCACTACTTTCGACTCACAGGTCGACTTTTCGTCCTGTTCGCCAGGTCGCCAGGACCACTGGCACGTTCTTCAGTCCCCAATCCCCTGTCAGCGCCTCGGAAAAACCCCCTTCCCTGGTGTGTCTTGGGCCAAGGGCTGCTTAATAATACTCCCCGCTTGCCTGGCAGGGGTAGGGGCAGAGTTCTGCCGGGCGCTTCAGAATCCGGGGTGGAACTTTGCATTGCCGGCGCGTTAGTATGCGCTCGGTACGGTGGTAAAATTAGCTCCCCGCTGTAGCGACGACCCATGTACGTATTTTCTGTGTCGATGTTTTTCGCAGTTGTTGTTCTTGCCCTTGTTCGACCGGCTTATGATTACCTGTCTGCCTTTAATGAGGTTTGCAGGCGGTTTATTTCATGTTTTTTTTACGCTCATCCTTTTCGACATCGCACTCGCATTCGCAGCCCGGTAGAGTTTCGCATGACGAGTTCATGCTTGACGATGCGATTTTTTGCCCTTTTTTAAGCTAATTTGTTGGAGATTTTAATGTTGTTTTTTAATCTCCAACCAAAGACGAAACATCCAAACGTACAATTTTACATGCACAATTTAATGCACACCATGCTCGAAGAACTTTGTTTTATTATTAGCCTACTTAGCCCGCAGATTGAAGCAGTTGAGTTCGATTTACTCGTCACCGTCCGGTGGCAGGTTTTCCTTTCCCACCACGAACGTTCCAGTGGAGATCCAGCGAACAAACCGTAACTTTGTTTGAGGGCAAAAGTTTCGAAAGGTTGGTTACGCTTACCGTAGCGTAATTTTAACAACGCCATTCGTATCGCCGTACGCTTCCGTACTACGGAAGCATTTAGCAAAGCGGTTCAAAGTTTGCGAAAGTAGTATTTATTTAGGGAAAACAACAAATTTCACCACCCCGAACCGGGTGGCACCTTTTGGCACCGGATGGTAAGGCAACCGATCGATGGTACACACGAGTGTAATAAATATTCGCCTCCGTCGGTTTCCACCGGCATCATCGTGGAATGATCATCTGCCCTCGAGCCCACAGCCGATGCATGTTTAATAGCGTGAGATGATTGATTTCCTGCCCGGCCTTTGGGCTGGGCTGAGGCTAGGAGGAGCCTTCTGCCTTTAATCAATCCTGTGGTCACACTTTCATCTTCGCACATACAGAAACACGTGTGCAGATGCGTATGTGATACAGTGTGTATCGAAATGTCGGTTGCTGCGAGAGAATGGCTTATTTTATACAATATATAATTCTATAATTATATGTGCTTAATTTCTTTATTAATTTTATTCATAATTTAATTTTTAATTTTATTTTTAATTAATATGTCCTTCTATATTATTTATATATTGATTCATCAATTTATGAATAAAAATATAAAAATATAAAATAACATTTCTATTTAATGTTCATAGTTAAACAGTAACCGAAAAAGTTGTTTGTTAGGTTAACATTGAAATAGAACAATTTGGCAAGTATTATTAAATTAAACTTGCCAAAAACTGAGAACCACCTGTGCCCACAAGGAGTGCGATTTTACATGCAACGCTCGGCAGCGTACCGAAACACACCGTGCTAAAACTCACCAGCAAGTGACTATCAATATTTTAACGGTATTAAATATTTATTCCTTCTACCAGCATCCTTCCACCGGTAGCTAGCCTTTTCGAAAAATTTGGTTTTTTTTTCGGCTCACCTGATGCGATTGAAGTGTGCGGGAGAGCAAAAGAGAGACGGGGAATATTTTTGGCACAAAAAAAATCCTTACGATGCATTTTACCACGGCGGCTCGGTAGTTGGGTAATTTCATGGTTGTGCGATTTACTCCCATGCTTAACCCACGGCCAGACCCCGGCCGTGCTGCAGCTAATAACTCATTCAAAAACTCAATCAACCGTTCAACCGGCCGTAGCTCGATGTTTTGGGAAGGGAGGGAAGAGGGGGAATAGAAGCAGGGAATTCAATCGATCCGGTACGGAACGAGATCAGCAGTCGGTTTTGCCCGTCCCCAACCAAAATGGATTCAAAATATTTTTTTGAAAAAAAAACATGCTTAAACCTCCCATCACACCAACTCTCACAGTGGTTTGTAGACGAGTGGAAACGGGCCCGGCCATAGCTGTTATGGTCTAGTAGTTAGGCAAAAAAATCCTTACGTAGCATTTTCCAGCATCGCGCATTCCCGGGGCCCCGGCCCTGTTTTTGGCATAAAATTCAAGCCCTTTTTCGACCCTTTTTTCCTAGCACTCTCGGGGTCCATTGTGATGCTGGCGAACGTTGCTGCTGCCCCTGTAACCATGACCACCAGCGGAACGTGCTAGCCTTCTGCTTCTATTCGCACTAGCTTTTTTTTTTTTGGTTTGCGGAATAACTACAACCACCAGCTACAATAATTTTCATTCAGATATTGATCTGTAACTTCCCGTTCTCGCTGTTATTCTGCATACTTAAAGTGGGGAAAACAGGCGCACACAGCATCCCCATTTCCCCTTTCTATCCGTGCTGGTCTGGCATTGCCTCGTCAGCACAACCTCATGGCACATGCACACACAAACACTCTTAGTCATGCGACCACCTCAAACGCGCACACACACATACACACACCAACACTTTCGGCACAAATCTGCACAATTTGAATGTATGCAATCCGCACTACACACTCCTACGCCTGAACCAGACCATTTTATTGCTACCATTCGCGTTGCTCAACCATCCAGTGATTTTTCCCTTTCCACACCCTTCCTCCAGCAAATCGACCCGCGAGAGGGACGGACAGAGACAGCGAGAGAACGAGTGAGTGAGTGAATAAGGGTGATACAGAGCGAGCGTGAGCAAATTCGTGGCAGAACGAGACAACCAGTGACTAAATTGCTGCATGCATTTCTACTTTCCCGCACTTACTTGCTACCCTTTTTTTACGGCATGCTCATTCGCTTTCACTCACTCCACGCTCAACGCGAGCGAAAACGCACACCATCGCAGCAACCCACCCGGGCACCGAAACCGGTATGCACACACAAACACACACTAATCACCGAACGGGCGGGCGAAACGGTTCGGGAAATATTCGACTCCAGCCTCCGAAATTGTTGTGCACAACCGAATTTCGTGGCTGGAATTTGGAACGGTGGAATTTATGTGTCGTTTGTTTGCCATCTTTATTTCCGCCAGCGCTCCGCCGGGTGAGCGTTATCCGGTTATGAATGTGGCCTGAAAACTTTCACACTAAAATGGGACGTGCGCTAACGGGGTGGGGTAGGAGGAATTAGGGCTGGCTACTTAGAGACCATTTGACTTTTCTATTATTCTTTGCGAATTATTGTTTTCCCCCAGGAACCCCGGGTGCAGTTGCAGCCGTTCGGCGGTTCTAATTCTGGATCTTATCCATTCGGATCCGTTCGCTTTTGATGTTACAGGTGTGCAGGAGATTTTAAATTGCTATTTCAAAAACACACCGTTGGTGTTCTCGCTTATGGTTTAATGTTGGTCATGGCAGGAAGGTTTTCATTTTTTTTTTATTTTGACACACAAAGAGTTTTAAAAAGGGGTAGCCTTAAACGAACAATGAAATTATCAAAAGTCTGCTCTTGTATGTTTTATGAGCATTGCATACCTTCAGGCGGTGTGGAAAAAGCCGAGACACAAACCCGGGAGAGGTTTAATGTACAATATTTTTTAAATCCTATACGATTATAGTTAAATTACAAATTAACATTTTAGCAAACTGAAAACATAGTAACAAGCCATCGGCTACTTACTAGCATTTCCTTACGTGTATTCAAACACTCCGAATTGTAGAGCGAGCATTCAGAAAGCGATTAAAAACAAACACATGATTTCGCTTCCATTGCTACCAATTTGAAGCAAATGGCCGACACCTGCTTCAATTTCGACTCGAGGAGGAGGATACATCACAGCTCGCAACTACTAAAAACAACAATCATCATCCTCACGTGAAATGAATTTTCGCCCAACTCATTTTAATGCTACACCAGAAGTGCCCACTCGTCATAAATCTGACGTACGTGATCTTTTTGCACGCGTTCTATTAGACGGAGGTAAAAACGTATACAATCTGGTTCCCCCGGGTGTGCACCGATGCGGATGATGCACTTCCGATGATGCACACCAGCGCCTTGATGACTCTTCGGACCAATAATCGACAGATCGTCGTCTCATCGCAGTGGCACTCAGGTCCAGCAGCACCCCGGGTGTACGTTTATGATTATTTATGTGCAGCTCTTTGGCCGGCCCAGCCCAGCTCTTCGGTATTCGAATGTATATTTTATTGATTTATAATCATGAGCCACAAACTCCGACTTCGGTACGGCGAAAAGGAGAAGCACTGCATGCATATAAATGAGTAATGTTATCTCATATACGAGTCTGCACATGTTGATTGCACCGGTGAGTGTAAGGGAGGCAAGGAAGAAGAGGTGAGGAGGACGTTTTCTGCTGTATCCGTATCCGGTATCGACTGCAGTGCTACGGTGAGGAAGTTTTGCAAGCGTTCGATTGAAATTGAAACCGCCGGAAGACCACACACACACACACACAGAGAGAAGCTAGATCGACGGACCGGATCTGCTCGGAAACATGCTCATCGAGCATTCTGTGGCTATTTGGTTTCTTCCAGCAACATTCCAGACCCACACCGGAAAGCTTTCTCTGCCAGAAGGATCTCGTCAAGCGGTTGTTTCTTCGAAACCGGACTCGATATTATTGGTATGAATATTATTTATTTTTCCTGTGATCAGAAACATCATCGAGTCAAACCATCCGAAACATTGAGCCTGGATATTGTGCATACTTGGTGCTGATCGAAGGTCCAATTCTAGTTTTTTTTCTTTTAAATAACATTCTATTTTTTGAGACGCATTTAGAAGAAGAAGCGATGTTGTTTTTTATCAACTCAAACATTACTATATCGTTTGTCAATCTGAAAGCAAACATTCAGAGTTTCAAATAAATATTTTTCACCAAATGTTTTATACAATAACTAAATAAATTACTAAACAATAAAGGATACACTATATGCCGTAGTAATTCGTGAAAATTATTGGGCAACATTAGTAAAGTAGTTGATATAGTAAAGTGAAATAATTTAATTCCAAAAATAATTAATCAATAAATTTTGCTTATGTTTGACGTAGCTCAAGAATCATGATTTTAGTAACACTTAGTTTATGAACCAAATAAATAATTTTCCACTTAAACATCATAAACTGTACACCTGCTGTCGTGGCGTGTTTTTTAAAATGATTAAAACATGCGACCACAACAACACGGTTCAATGATTGTACTCTGCTGACCAACAAAACAACGCCACGAAAAGTACACGCTCATTCTGCAGGACAGATAAAAAAAACCCAATCTAACCAACGAACGGCATAACATGCACCCTAGTACACCACCACGATGACCATCCAATCGTCCCGTCCCGCCAGAAATCACTTGATGTGATATCATTAACCTGCCGTAGGCGTCACATACAAAAATTCCCGTTTGAAGTTGCCCAGTTTCATCATACAAAAAAAAACAATAAACAAAAAACCTGATGCCTATCAAATGTTTTGCCATCAATTGGTTAAAAATATGTGAAACCAGTGGCTCACCACATGGACAAGGAATATGAAAATGAGAAGGATGAAAAATCTTTAACATTTCATGTTTTCCCACAGGCGATGGAAACACACAGTGGTAACGCTGGGGGTCAAATATTTGAGTGCTATTAAATTAGTCCCAAAGGAATAAAACAGTCCATAGGGAATTTGATGTGTACCCAACACATGCATATAATCTTACAAAAAAAAATGTTCATACACTCTCATATCTGCAAAGACTTCTAAACAAACTTGCATCAACAAGTTTCTCGAAAAAAAAAACACACATCTTTTAAACCACTCCAGGACCAAAAGCCGACACATTGTGGGCCGTGTGAGCAAAAAACCAACGTTGAAGCATCGTAAATATTTTCGTTTCAGTTTCATCATAACTTTCCCCATTGAGTGTAATGAGATAGATGAGGGTAGATAAAATGTGAAAACGGCTAGCACAAAATGTGCAACGCCAAACCAAACCAAAACATCGTCACCATCATCATCATCATCGTCGTCGTCGTTCCTCCGGTGTTCCTCCGTGAGCTGAAGAATGGGATGGGGTGTGTGAAATGTAAGGAGAGACGGGTGGGGACGCTAAAAAAAACAACATGAAACTATATTTGTGCACCCAAAAAACCATCATCAGCATGGGAGCACGGGAGCGCATACAGAACATCACGGAGGAAAATTCGTTCGATGGAGGCGCCCAGCCCGCTTCGTCTTCGTGGAGCCGCCCGGTGGTTTATTCCACGCCGTTGGCTGCGTACGTGCAATGGAACGTAGCGTCGAGCCCCAGTGTCTATGAGCGTTCGTGTGAAACAAACACACCCACACACACATTCGTGGCAGTTGGGACCACCGGTACCTGCTACCGGCCTCGATGGGAAAGTTATTCTTGCTGCATCAGCTTGATGAAACGAAATTTATGAATGTTTTTCTTTACCTTTAGCCCACCAGCCACAACTGGTATGCCATCCGGCGCAGTACGATCGGTGCGTTGCAGCAGCGCACCGCAGTCGAGTTTGCTAAACTGTGCCCTCCCCCATCTTCCCTTCTGGGTCCTACGAGCCCGACAGACCCGCCGCAACCGTTAACCGGTCGTTAGCGCATTGTCTAAATTCAGTGGAAAACTTTCCGGGAATGCTTCTGTATGTTTTATGTATTCGACAAATAACGTCGAACGGAATGAATACCTCGGAGCATTCGATCCGAATGAAGCAGAAGCAGTCCGATGCAGCGCCATTAGCGTCTGGCGGGTTCCGTCGGGCAGGGCGATCCGGCTTTTAATGATGGAAAATTGAGAAATTGTCCCACCGCGACGGGTAGATAGAAAAGGAATTTGGGTCAGCCAGTTTTCGTCGCTGTTTTCGATAGCTTTGACAGTGATGATAAACTGCTGAAATTCTCAACGATTTAGTCGAGGGGATTTGTGAGAAGTTTGTGATAGCCATTATCCGAAGCTTAAAAAATCAAATAATTTATAGTAATTTGGTGTCGCACAAAAAAGACTTTGTATATGGAATATGAATTACGAACGCAACACTTTTGCATCACTTATATTCGAACCTATCACACGAAGATGTCTGTCGAGATTATCTGATCGACAAAGCCCTGATCGTCGCTTGCGCAACCAGGCGCTAATGTACATATAGAGCCCAATTTTGAAGAGTAAACTCAAAATACCAGAAGCACCAGAAGCACCGCTTGCATCTGTAGCGTTTCCGATGATTTTTTTTCGCCTTACTTCTCTTCCCTCTTTCTAAAAAGCATCACTCGTTTGCATTGTTTACGCTGCTGGCATAAACGAAGCATGGCTGTGAAGCATTTCCGCTGGCCAGAAAAGCGAGCAATCGCACCGGATCGCACCAGCCTCGCCAGGGCGGTTCCGAGAGTTCGGTGAAACGGGGGAAAAAAAGGCAACCGGAATGAAAGCAACAGAACGGAACAATGACGACAGGTGGATGAAAAAGTTGAAAGATAAAATACATCCGGATGGATTTGCATTTCATTTTTCGGCGGCGCTTCGGCAGGAAAGCTTCTACGGCACGCTCACTGGATTATTCATGATTCGGCGAATCGCAGCACAGCGCGGGCGTATTTCTGATGCTGATGATGCTGGTGCTGCTGCTGCTGCTGCCAGTCGAATAATATATACAAACGTGGCCACGTGAAAATAAATAAAAGCGATTTGTTTCAACTACCAGGAATGTGAATATTTTGCTTGATTTTGCTTCATAAATCCAAGCCTTTTTGTTTCGCAAAGTACTTCCTTTCCCGGAGCTCATCATAATGATGG
This sequence comes from Anopheles farauti No. 4, assembly GCA_000956215.1. Lineage (NCBI taxonomy): Eukaryota > Metazoa > Arthropoda > Insecta > Diptera > Culicidae > Anopheles > Anopheles farauti No. 4. The sequence goes on along the minus strand of JXWZ01005692.1, from coordinate 29,060 downwards.
TTTAAAGCCGCCTTTTGCCCTTCAAAGCGGGAAGCAGTTTCAATTCACCTCCGGTCGCCACGTTTATTGGCTTTTGTGCCGCTCAAAACAGCGCGACGTGAGATGGTTCCATAATGTTCGAGGGCTGTAAATTTTGTACCCACCATAAACAAACACGTCGGTGCGTCTTAATATTTCCTCGCACTCGGTGCGCAAATTTCCAACCTCGCAGCTTTTCAGCTGCTTACGATTGTCCTTTCACAACGTGTATGTGTGTGTGGGTGGCGGGGAGCGAATGAAAGTTTACGACCGTTTCATTTAACGAGCATTATTCAAACGTTGTAGTGCCAACTTTGCCAATATTTTATTGGCATACTTTTATTCGCCTCGGTTGGAAAGTTGCGCAGCGTAGGAGCGCAACCAGCCAGAAACGGTGTTCTGTTCTCATTCCAGCAAAAATAGTCTTGTTTCTCGGTTGTGAAGCAAAAGTAAGTACGCTGGCAAAGCGATTCTGCTGGAGGTTTTCTCGTTCAATTGGGAAAAATAATTATCACATTCCGTCCGTCCATCCATTGTTGGCACTAACTATGGCTTTTATAATGAAAGTATTTCAAAGAATCTGTTACAGAGGTGGGAAAAAGAAGAACAAAAAAGATCTGTACTTATTTTTTTTCTTCAAGGATTTTACTAAGAATTTTCTTGCAACGATGGGCGAGAGCTAAAGAAGATGTACGAGTAATTGTATCTATTGTGAAATTAATTGAGTCTTCTAGCTCCACACTGCTCGCCCTATTTGCTACCTCAACTTGTGATGCTACCGCCTTTCTTTTGGTTTGCTTTTTAAAATTACATTCTAAGCATCTTTTCAATTGAAAAATTAATATTTCTCCATACCCTTAACCCGACCGTGCCGACGTCCGCCTGCACAACTCTATCAAAAATAAATTCCTCACTTCAACGCCAGCATAAAACATGCCCGCTGAACATCTGTTTCCGATTCCCGGGCGCTACCCAAAATTCTGACTCCCCGGTTCAGAACGGAAGAGGAAACTCGGAAAAACCATTCGAAACCATAGATTAAACCGGTAAGCTGCCTGGGACCGCCGTTTCCACCAACCTCCCGCAGCATCACCCTCGCATCGAAATACAAATGGAAAGCTACAACGCCTTTTTTGAATTGGGAGGGAAAAGGAAAAACTTGCTCCCTCGTTTTTCGCTTTCCCACACTGTGGGGCATCTTCTTGCGCCGTGCATGAAAAAAACGGCACATATATAATGGGAAAAATGAAAGCTTTCGGGTTGTGGCTGTGGTACGGGCGATGCCGGCTTGGTCTGGTTGTTCTTTCCCGGGAGAAAGGGGAAACACCCTACACCCGAAACCCGGGTGGAAGAAGAAAAGTTAAATTGCTTTTCTTTCTGGCTTACTTGCCGGTGCTTCCTTTGCTTTCCTTCCCGGTGTCTGCGTGTGTGTGTGTGAGTGGGTGGGTGTCCCAATCGTTCTTCTTTCGAAATTGAACAAACGGCAGACCACCGTTCATTGTGGAACGTGCGAAAGAACTTTGCACCGAATGAACAACCGAGTGACAGCAATAGGAGCAACAGCAGCCGGTGAGAAATGGCGTGAGCGAGATGGCGAGAGATAGAGACAGAGCCTAAAAAAACAGACACAGAAGAAATAAACGACCCAAGAAACAGTTGAAATGAAACAGCCCAACGAACAGCCCGCACAAGGAAGCGCGCTCACACTTAACTCGTTTTTTTATTTTTTGGTTTCATGCTTGTTTTCCACAATCGCACTCCTTGCCGCAGTCGTATCTTTGGGCCACTTTAAGGGCGACCATATTTTCCACTCTCCCATCATTTCGCACCACGCGGGAAATGGAAAAGAAATGCTCAGCAAAGTGCACCAAATTAACCTACGCCCCCAGAACTTGCGGGTGAGTAAGAAAAAAAAGCCCCCACAATCCCAGGGTCCAGGATAAACCTTTAAACGACAAAAAAAAAACCGCCGGGATTGGATTTATTTCTTCACTTCGGGTCGCTTCCTCTGGGTGGCATGCCCTTTTATTCTCCTATCGGTATAGTTTTCATTCGAAACTAACGACAAGAGTGGGAGAATTGTTTTGGTTATTTTGCGTTCGGATGCAGTGGTTTTCAACCCTGTGTACTGAATATTGTAAGAATTTACAAAACCCTTCCACTGTTTGGTTAGAAAAAAACTAACACAAAAAGGTTGAATATTTGCACTTGATTAATCTTACTTTCAACCATCTCGCATCGTATCATGCATCGTAGCCAAAGTAGCTCTTTAACACTTTGATCATTCGAGATGTTTTTAAAATACAGGTTGTACAACACTGCATTTTTTTCTCGAAAAATGGCACACAAAAAAGTTTTTTCTTTCCATTCTCGCTTTAAGATAAACGAAGCATCCCTTTATCTTTCCGGAAACGAATTGTTAACGCATCTCTGTGCACCGGCTTCCAGCATGGCGGAAGGTAAATGACGACGTGGATTACGTGCCACGAAACCGGTTGTGCCGGAATTTAATAGAATTCGAATTTTAAGCTAAACTTATCGCCTTCTTAAGACCGGTAGATGGATCGTTCAGGTGAGACGGCGCTTGCATGCGCGTTGCGTTGTGCAGCGCCACCCGCAAAAACTCCATTCATCAAGCCACGCTAAACAGCAAGCCAAAATACACAGGATGCAATCCATTAGCGGCAGACAGGCCGTTTAGAATCGAACGAACATCGTGCCGCTGCATCGCAAGCACGGTGTGTGGCTTTTCAGCGGGAGGGAGGGAGAGAAAATTTATCTCTCGTCGGTACGTTCGTTTAGCCAACCGGTTTTGCCGTGTTTGTAATCAGCACGTGCATCACTTCACTTAGGTTAAAAGCTATTGTTAACTGGTGAGACTTATGGTTCGATCGTTTTTCTCTCTCGGGCAGCGAGCAATTAATTTTCCCAACGACGACGGTAACAATCTTCGATGCATTTTGTGAAATAAAACATTCGCTCTATTTGGCACGTTCAAAGATTGTTTAATGTAGCGGTAAAAATATTCGTCAAATGTAGAAATAAATCGTTGACAGAACAATTATACGTTGATGCAATGCAAATTGCATAACTTTTGGCGTAAATTGTATAAAACATGGAAAACGCTTCTCACATAAGCGTTTAACATTGCAGTTATGGAGAAACAGTTTTCGTTAAAATTTCATGTAAAAATTACTTGAGTTTGACGCTCAATCTTCATTTATACGACTTACTTAATTTATGTCGTTAAAAACAATTGTTCGTTGGACCCTTGTTTCGAAATTTGCATCATCATTTAAACCGTATTGAAAACATGCACAACACTCATGCGAAACAGAACCCGATGCTCTGAGAAGCATCCGCCACGATTATGCTTAATTTACGCGATTGTAAATCGAACTCGGGAAAAAGAATAGAACAAAAAGTCACGGTTACAGATACTGATTAAAATAAATGCAATGTAACGAATAAATCAACAGCACCACCCGAAGCGTGACGCACGGCCACCGAGAAACTGCATACATTCGCGCTTCACTTCGCGCAGAAATGAATAATGGGGGTCCATCATTTACCACCCCTACTGGGGGGGAGGGGGGTGCCGAACGGTACGACGAGTCAGGGTGCGTGTTGTCCAGTCGAAAAATACATACGCGTGAGCAGTTTACAAAGTCCCTTCCAGCGAACGCAGGGTGGAATAAATTTTCGGACAGCGATGAAACCCGCGCCTTCCACGTTGACTCTACCCGAAAGAGTAAGTTTAATTCCGCCACAAAATAAAACACGAAAATGCCCGAACCATGGGGGCGAGGGTTTACGCAACGTACGTACGCAATAAAATATGCTTAACCAACAGAAAAAAGGCACAAGTCCTGCCTTTTATTCCGTTGACCGTGGGTTTTAAACCATGGATTGAAACCGCTTCCGAGAAGACACCCATCACGAGGGAGGATAGGGCCGCACAAAACGCTAAGTCTCAAATCTAATTTCATCCCTCGGGAAACTCGCCCCGCTGGGCCGGGGAAGATGATAGCGACTGTCACGTAAAAAAGCAAACATCCGTCGGCGTCCTCCCGCTGAATGTGACGCACAATTTTCGCTCTCCATTGTTGCGCCCGGACGGACAACGCGCAAAGGGTTAAGGTAGCGACGGGTTGGCGGGTGTGCACGTGCATGAATAAAATCCGAAAAATTGGCCTGAATGCAAATTTCGAAACAAAATTTGTTGACCAAGAGACGACAGATTTTCCGGTCCTTGTGCGGCATGCCGGGGAAAATCACTGACGTGAGCGCGGTCCGGAATGTTCGGTCCAGTGTCCAATTTTGTACACTATGTTTGTGCCTTTTTTCTGCTGTTGGTTGTGTGCCATGATAAACCACAGCTGCGAAGCTGCGATGCGGTTGTCTACCTTTCGGCGTAAACATCGGACCAGCCATATTTAGTTTCCCATAGCAACCCGCGGGGATGTAATAAAACTGACGCTTTCTGCATCCCATCTAGGCGAACCGGTGATGAAACACAAACACTCCCACCAATTAGCCGTTGCTTGCACTCGGATTCATTAGAATATTGCTATTTATTGCAACTTGTGAGAACGGAATCTGACTAAGCATGGACTCATGTTTTGTGATAGTTCGTTAAGCCGTGTAAATTTGTACACCTTTGTTGTGCCAATTTATCCGGAAAAGTGTGCAATCTGCACTTCAGTAGAGCTAATTAAATTTGTTCGAAAATATACGTATTAAGTTGACAAGAGACTGTGGCTATAAAGAATTTTTATAAATTTATACGATAAATAAATCGAGAAAAATAGGTAAAATTAAGTTATTAAACAAAAATTCTTTATAAAATTATGTATAACGATTCATTGTCCAAACAGTACTCGTGCTGGGTCATCCTAGTTGCATACTTTTGGGCTCGTAAAGCACAATTAAAAAAAGTATATGTTTTCTACCTCAACAATCAATCATTCATTTATCCATATTATTTAGTGTTTTGCATATCATGAAATTCTGAACTAGACGTATCTCTGTCCCTAACCTTAAGGACAATGCACGCTACCGATTTGTGTACATGTAATTGTGAAATTACTTAAACAAAGCAAAACCCCATTGCTACCTTAAAGATTCCAGCAGATGCACTTTAATAGCCAGGCCTGTACAGGTTCGTCTACACAATGCAATCTCCAGCAGCCATTTGTTTCGAGCGTTCGACAGACCGTGCGTGCACCGTCAGCATCAATCCATGTACGTTCACCGTTCCACAGCGCACAGCACAGCCCACGATGCAACGACCGAAACAAGCCGAAAACCAGTCAACCGTGCCAGTTGTTACCATCGTCCGCACTGGGATACTTCCGGTGTTGTGTTCTGTCTTGTAGTCACCGATCTTTTCGACGCTGCATTATTCGATTTCTCGTGTTCGGGGAATGCATCGCGACATCGGTTTTCCTGATTGTCGACAGATAGGCAAATGAGAGGGCGAGTGGTGGAGGTGGTTTCACTTCTGGGAGTACCCGGTTGACCCTTCCTAGACCACGTGCAATTGTGACCGTCATTCAAACTGGCATCAGGAAGAAATTTATGATCTACTCGAGGGGTTGGGAAAGGGGAATTGAACTCCGGTCGAAGAAACCCGGTACCCGACGGCCGGAAAGGCAGCTGCCGGATCCCAATATCCAGCGGGAGATTCGAGTTCATCGTTTGCCGTTTTACCCCTTCTTTTTTCCGAGCGGTACGCTTGTCGGTAGGCGTTGGAATTCTTTTTCCGACGATGGCACACAGGATGTCGGGAGCTACGGGAGGAGGAGGAAAACTATTTCTGAATCTGATTGTATGTAAATTTTTGCTCTCGCACTGAAATGCGAACGAAAGTTGCCTGTGTCCGGCGCTGTCAGACACCCAACCTCAAACCTCATCAAATGCAGCCGGATGCTGGATCATTCATCCCGGATGGTGCCGGATTCGTTAGCCGGCACCCTGTTTGTCTTCTCGCAGCGGGCAGACAAACCGCCGCACCGACCGGAGAAGGTGAATGATTCCGTGTCTGATTGCAGAAGCCTCAAGTTTGATATTTCCATTCCGACGAGCTTGTGACTGATTGTGCCAGATGTCACAGTATGGAACAGCAAGAACAGGCTATAAAGAACGAACCGAAAGTGATAACGTTCGAGAGAAAAGACGTCGTTGAACTACATTCTCGCTCGCTGGTGTTTATCGTTTATCGCCAGTTTTGTAGCACTCAAATAAAGACAATCATAATCTGAAGTTTGGCTGCGTTCTAGGTTGTATTAGGATGTATAAAAATCACATCATTACATATGAATAAAAATAGAATTAGAATAGACATAGAATTAAAATATTATAGGTATGTTTTTGTCTTAATGTCATATTTCATCATCACTATTCACTCGGAACTGTACTTAAAATGTCTTATCCGGTACTTTACTCTATTTAATCGTCGATCGATTACTGACAACACTGTAAACTACATCACGTACGCTTTTCCATTGGCCTGTGGCAACCTTCCGAAAAGGTGTCTTCATTGCTACCGCTACCATCATCATCCAAACACCACAACGATGCTGATCATTTCGTTCGATTTTTCTCATTACCAGAATCTCACTAAGCCTGTGGTTCAGAGCAGCCAAACGATGGCGCACAATTAGATTCCGGAATGAGAATTTCTATTGCAAGCGCGAAAGCTATCTACAAATCTGGTGCCTGAAATTACGATTACTTCCTTCCGTTCGCCGCTTTTTCCCGCGAACCCGCAAGCGGAACGCCAACTCTTTGGCGGTTTGCTCTTAATTCGATAATCAAACTTCCATTCATTTACGGCGTACGGTGATGGCGCTACCGACGTCGAAACGTGGTTCCCCGGAACAAAGGGACACGCGCAACACGTCGCCTAATCACATAAGTCTCTGTCGGCTACCGAAGTCGATAATCCTTTCGCTGGCAAGAAAGCAGCCCCAACCTCCGCTAGCGTCCCGTTCTATTGGATGTGCATAATTTGGTAGCAAATGAGATGTAACGGAAAGGAGGGCTGGTGGGGAGGGTGGTGATGATGAACGGAAGTGTAGGTGGGACCCTGATTCCACCACGGCATCGCTAGTTTATGGTAATGGGTGCATAATTGGGCGCAGGCGTTCAGCCAGCCGAACCGAACCGCCGACATTGGTATTTGATGGATGGAAATGAAACATTTCCAATTTCGGTTGCCAATGCGAAAAGAACACTTTGGGTACACACGGATTGGTAAATCAGTCAGTAGGGGGGGAAACAAAACAATGTCCCTGAATCCATTATGTAAGAGAGCATCTAATGTGGACAGTTGTTAGATAAAACAAGTCAAAATATCATTCTAAATGTTATAAAATCAATACCCTTTACCAATGCATTATTTAAATACTTTATCGTTGAATTTATGTAAATTTTCTCTTACTAGTAAAAATTAAATTCCATATAATACGGGTCAAGCAATTTACTTGTGTTCATGTTGTTGATACATGGTGTTCAACAATCTAAACCAGTTCAAGCAAAACGCTTCATGAAGCGTTATAAACGCAGCTTCACGCGAAAGCTTGAAAGATGGTATAGCTTACTGAAAGCTTTCGAAGCGTTTCGAAAGATTTCAAATTTATTTTTTTCACTTCTATCGGATTTGTTACTTTAATTGAAAGGATACATTTTTAAACAAAACAAATAATAAAGTTTAAATTATTTATTACTTATTAAAGTTATTTTATTTCTTCTTCTTCATCTTCTATTAAGCGTAACGACCGAAGTTATGCCTGCCGTTTAACCGGCTTTCTAGACTGATGTTAAACCATCATAGCTGGTTAGTCACTCCTCGCTAGGGGGAGACGATCCGAATGGGATCATGGTATGGGTCCTGTCGTGTAAAAGACAGTCGCCGCTACCACTACACCACCGGGCCGTTATTTTATTTCTATATAATGGTTTATTTCGATTTACTCTAAATCCATCTTTTGTTTTCCCCTCCAATGCTACATATTTAGCAGCTTGTTGATCAACACTTAAATAGAAATAATAAATATTTAATATAAGTAAAATATAAATAAAGGTCTTATCATCTCCTAATGCAGTATGAAATGTGAATAACCCAGCACAGTGGGAAATTTTGTTATTCATTCGAACATTATCAGCATCTACTGCGATAGGTCACTCCGAAACATCAAACACATGGCTCAAAATATCGTCTATCAGCTCATTAGTCATCCGGGAGATTTCTTCCTCTTCTTCCCCCTGCTCTGCTACATCCTCTACACATCCCTCCCCGAAGTCCAGTGTGGAAAAATCGCTGCCAGCCATCTCTTCTTCGTCCTCCGGCAGTTCCTCAACTTCGTTTTCCGAATACGCTGACTCGGCTCCGGCCGGTGGTGGCTGCAACACGGCCTGATCGATGATACGATCCAACAGCCCACTGACAACGCGTCGATCCTCCAGCTGTTTCTCCTGCAGTCGTGCTTCTGCCAGTTCTTTCCGCTCATCAGTCTCAGCAGTCTGTTTCTCGGCGGTCCCATCTTCGTCCTTCTGGCTGTAAATAAGTTCATGTACGTTTGCGAGCAGCGAGCGCTGTTTAAACTTTATGTTCTCCCTAGCAGCTCGACGGAAGAGATCCGGCAGGAGCATCTCATCTGCCAATGAACCCGCAATACTACCGAGTGGCTCGCGGCCACCACTCCGGACGTCCTCGTACGCCATCATCAGAGAGCTTCCGTCACTGCGACGGTCTGCCTCTTCGTCGAACTTTCGCGTCATGTTATGAATCTTCTCACGCATCTCATCCACATTCTCAGCCTGCTCCAGCAGTGCGTTCTCTAAGTAAATCGCCATCTCATCGCTACTCAGCTGCTGTTTTCGATCCACAGTCGAAGCACACGTCTCGTTATCGATGGTTTCTCGTAGATGACGTTCACGTTCCGTCAACAGGTAGAAAGCCTGTGTATTACGTTCATTCTGAAGGCGTGTCAGTTCCCGCTCGAGTGTACTCATCAACGAGCTCATCTGGGCGTGTGTACTACTCTCGATGAACTCATCCAACAGTTGCTCATTCTTAAGTATCTGCAAATAGCGCTCGCGAACACTTCCCCCGCTACCATCGGTACCGCCGCCCGAGTGATTAACGTCCGCTGGAAAGAACTGCTCCACCACAGGCAACCGATGGGAAGCGATCAAATCATCCATAAGATCGTGCTCACTGGCATAATCATGATGGATTAGTTCCTGCGTAGCACGTCCTTTGACTAATTTCTGGAGAAGAACCGCCTGCTGGTACAGGTTGTCATTCTCTTTCTCCGGCGACACTGCAATCGGTGAAACGACGACACTTTCCGTTGGTGATGATACTACGATCAGACATTGGGGTATTGCACGTTCACTGTCCTTCCGATTTCGGAATTGCTAGCAGAGAAAAAGATGATTCAAAACGCTTTAGAGCAGCAATCATTTAATCTTTGGAGCCCCTCACTTACCTTCAATGATTCGTACAGCTTCCGCAGGAAGTTATCCGACCAGAACCCCTTCTGGAACTCGCGGCAAACTTCTTTCGGTTTCCACAGCTCCGGACGCTGGTCTCGTGGATTAACGAACTTTTGCGCCACGGCAGTCTTCTTATCCAGCTTCGCCAACCTGTGCAGCAGTCGTAGTAGCAACAAGTAAATCGTTTAGTATTCTCCATCAAATCCCTATCACAACTTACCCCACTTCAATAAGATTTGGATCGTAGTCGTACGATTGCTTGGAATACTTTTTCCGCGCCCCGGTCAGTGCTTCCAGTGCCAGCGTTTCCATCGCATCCTGTCCACGGTTTTTCGCGCCGTGCCGCACACTCTGCTCGTGCCGCTTGCGCTCCAATTTGCGCAGATTTCGCTCGAACGTTGCCTCCAGCTTTTGCATCGCCTGATTTCTGGTTTGATTGATGCGCCGCTTCGTGTTCTCCATCTTGCCCTCGGTCGCCTGGTGTGTGTCCCGCTCGCGTTTCTCCATAATCTTCGCCACCAGCTGCAACCGGAGCATCTGATACCGATCGATCTGGCGCTCCCGTGCGACCCACTCTTCCCATTCGAATATCTGCAACACAAGCTTCTGTTGGCGCCACTCGTCCAGCGAATCGCAACTCCCGAGCGCATACTCCCAGGTACGTTTCCGGCGAGCCCGTTCCACTATCTCCACCTCGTTCACGCCCGGGAAGCGGGTGTGCTGAAGCATTTCCGCGACGTAAACGATCTCCGCTGCGGGTATGGCGTTTTCTTTCAGCACGGCCGACGGCATCCAGGGTTGCGTTTGGGCGGACGACTCCCGGTACATAGTCTGTGAGGCAACCTCCCGGAAGCGTGGCTGCTGTTGCCCATCCGGACCATCCTCGTACCCATCGCACCCACAGTAGTCATCCATTTCGGCCGTCTGTCCTGGTACGTAATCTGGCGCGTACCTCACGGCACATCCCGTTTCGCCCGCGTTCGGATGACAGAAGAATTTGGCCCGCTCGGCCCCGAGCACCTTGGACGTGTCCGGGTGCTGCTGATACCCACCGTACGCACGGATTGGATCGACTTGCAGCTCCGGATAGTACGGCAGCGGATTTCGGTGCATCACGTAGTGATTTCGGGTCAACCGTGGCAACTCACTGAACATCGATTGGTAAACGGGGAAGATACCAATCGGGGCCGATTTTGCCAGCGCCGCATGATTCGCCCGGCACACGTCCTTCCGGTCCGAAGCCACGTACAGTGGATCGTAGATGTGATCGAAGGCCCGCGACGGGCCCACGTTGTGGCTGCGGTACGTCATTGCGTTGCTGCTATCTGTGCGATTTTTCTGCTAAACCAAATTGACAAATTCCTCAACGCGACCTTTCTCGCGGTGAATTCCGATGCACTTCCGACTACACTGTGTGACTCTGACAGCCGTGGCACTTCATTCCACGGCACGATTTGATCGATAAATAAACAAGCGACTAGGCGCCGGGCAATACCATGGTAACGCACGGCGCCGCCCCAGTAAGCTATGGAAACGATTCAACTAGTGAATTCACCTGGTGCAACAGGTTGATTTTTTTAAATGTTGATTCCCTTACCAGCGGGTCATTAACTTCTCGTTATGTTTATTTCAAAAGATTCAAAGTGACTGTGACTGTGCATGTCAAAGTATAAAATGAATAAAGTTAATTCACCAAACTGCTTTTCATGGTACATTTAGATTTAGTTTAGGTTAGCTAAGTGAACGCAAACATACACATTACATAGCACGGAGCAAGCATTACAGTTTTCAACCTACATTTAGATCATTACTGGATCCGTAACCGTTGTAAAACAACGCATCTACACTACCAGTTGTGAGCTCGATCGATGACGCATGATCTCACTGTACATCCCTGTCGTCGATTTCATTCTACAATTGAAATTACAAACATTCATCCATCCCTGTTGAGAACCCACACTGCTCTGATTGCCTCGGATCGCGTTACGATACGCATGGTATAAGATGCTTCTCTATAAATATCCCCATGCAGTTTTTTTTTGCTACATCTCATAACCGCCTCTTTATCTGTGTTTTGTTGTACTTTCTCTTACTACGGGCGCATGCAATTGCCACATCGCAGGAATCGTTCTCAGTCGCTTTCGGATGTTGTACACACACGGGAGTGTGCCCTTTGGTCGTATATTTTTACATAACAAAAGAACAACAATCGACTAAGAAGTGACGATTACGCACAATTTGTAGCGTTCGTATCACACTCAATCGAAGAACTATGCAAGCAACATAATGGAAAAGCATGTAGTGAACCGCAACCGCAAGCGGCAGCAAAAAAAGCAAAAAAAAAGGAAAACAAAAATTCCCCAGAATGTTTGATAATCGCGCCTAGAAGTTCGGTAAATGGGTTATCTCCAGCGAACGGGGCTGCAGCGTGACAGTTGTACTATTTCGTACTGCACAGTAGCGTAAACGTTGTCGCGGCGAGTAGAAGTGCCTACGATAGTGCGATTGGATTGGAAAGCGTGTAGCGTGATTCCGTTGCGTGACGCAGTGGCGTGTGCCTGAGAAAAGTTGAACAAAAGCAACGAGGTGAAGTGTAGAGAATAATAAACCCGAATAACGTTCTCGGTGAGAATGACGGAAGCTAAGGACAACTCCGCCGCTGCACTAACACCGATCGACGAAACGTCAGCGGAGCACACTGAGGTGAGCCTCATCGAGATGAACTCACTCGATCGAGCCGACACGAACGATAGCATCGAATTCATCAACGGTACCGTCAGCGTATCGGAGGTGGACGGGCGAAAAAAAAGAACCTCCAACAAAACGGAGACGTACGACATCCACAAAGGAATCGCCGAAAGTGCCATGGATATTTCACTCCTGACGGCGAACGCGAATCAACTGCGGCTGCTGATGACTTACAACGAAAAGTCCCACACGTACGTCGCGTGCATCGCCCTTGTCATCTTCTCGCTAGTGTTGCAGATCGTGGTGGCGTGCAGTGTTATTATTATCAAGGTATGTGCCATACCAATGTGTTTATGTATGCATACATGTGTGATCTTCCTTCCTCGACACAGAGCTATCCACGATCGAAACCGAAGCAGCAGATACATCCGCTAAAGGTGTGCACATCGATACTGATATCGATCATCACCGTGATAAACATCCTAGTGGCTTCGTTGGTTATGACTGACAAGTAGTTGTGTGCCCGAACCTGCCTGCAAGAATGGTTTGAGCTGTTCTAAACAGTTCCAACATACGTAGCTTTAAGTGTTAATACCACAAGATAGGTTTAAGGCCGCCACTTCCTAGCGATAATTGAATGGTTCTTTGCACGCTACCACGGTTCTTCGTGGCTTGGAGCCGCGTTCACCAACACCCGCAATAACCACGAGCGACTGCGGTTGCGGTTCATTCCGTGTCGAGCAGCTCGTCCAGTAAGCAACCAGAGCGATGACCAGCGCCACGGTGTACAGAATGAAACCCGACGTAAGTACGTCCAGCAACCAGCTAGAGGGCGGCATCGGCCCGCTCGGTAATGTCCCAACCCGAGCATCGTCGCAAGATTCCACGTACGACAGTGCCGGGTCCGAGTACTATCTGGCGCTCAGCTACAACGGGTACGATTGTTTCCGGAGTGTCGTGGAGATAGCGCTAAGTGTGTCGTTCCTCGCGGCGAACAGCAACCTACTCCGGCTGCTCATTAGCTTTAAGGAGACGGAATCGTTCATCGCCAGTGAGGTGCTGGTGACGATATCGATCGTGCTGCAGATCCTGGTGGCCATTTCGATCGTAACGATCACGGTATGTTTCGAGCGTGAGTGTGTGTGTGTGTGTTGTTGGAGAGGAGTGACACTATCTGCTTGGTACTTCATTTTCGCAGCAGGTTAACGATCCAAGTCGGTACGCAAAGATGAAGGCGTGTGCTGTAACTGGGGCAATCATCATATCGCTCGTCAACCTGCTGATACCGTTCATGATCAATGTGGAGCATTCGAAGATAAATTTCGGTGAAATCTACCGAAGATACGCTGAAGAGACGGGATGAAAATAACTTAAGCGGAAGAATTTTAAATAAAACTTTTAAGAACTATTTGCGTTTTAAGAGCATAGCTTACCATTTGTGTATTCTTCTGTTCTTCCTTTCCGAATGGTTCTGCTGTTTGCCGCTTCCTTACTTCCACCCGGAACCGATGTAACCGATTGGTAACGCATGGTTGAACGCAAGGGCCTTAGAACATACCCCTCGAACAAGTAGCCGTGTAGCCAACCTTCACATTGCGGTTCTTCTGCAAACCGGCCGGCCGGCCTTGACTTACACACTATAATAGCACGCTGCAGGTTTGCATCGATTTTCAGACGCTTCTCGACCACCGGGCACGTTATCACGGGTGCAATACGCTGTAACGCCACCGTTATCATCCACCGCTCCGCCATGACTCGCCCCGAACCTTCCTCCCGGAGCCCGACACGAGCGGGCGAGCGATATTCACGCTACGATCGGCCACACCAGCACGTGGAGCACGCGGGCAATCGTGGCGTTCGCATCTTCACCGGCGGCGAGAAACAGTCCAAAGTGTTCTGCAATCCGGTGATCTTCAACCAAGACGCTACGCGGATTCAACCGTACCAGGAGAATGATTGGGACAACAACGAAACAACGCCGAACTATGCGGCGGATCGCGTCGCAAATGGATCGGAGCGTGGAACCCGAGACACGGGAGGTTACGATGTAAGGCGCTCGGTGCTGGAGAATGCGCTAAATATCGCTTTTCTCGCCGCAAACTCGAACCAGTTGCGCCTTCTGAGCACCTCCAACAACGAGCGACAAGAAACCACTGTCTTTCAAACGATCCTCGGACTTATCATACTGTCACTGATACTTCAAATTCTGAACTGTGTTGCCATGGTGATGATGTCGGTAAGTATTCGGTTTGCTATTCCAATCATGCGCGCTAGTTCAAGTATTTTTCTTTTCCTTTAGATGTACACCAGTCATCGTTGGCCGCTGCTGCGAACCCTGGCGTGCATTGTTGCCACCATTATTGCCCTATCCAATCTGGCCGTCATAACGCTACTCAATGTTTTACTCGAGACGAACTAGTTTTCGTTTTCTAGTTTGTACGAGTAGCTGGGGTATTTGTGTGAAGTTTATCGGTGTATTTGGATTTCTTATTGTTGTTAAATAAAACCAAAATATAATTATTCATCGCATTAAATGATTATGTTATTCTTTCAATTCACATTAAAATAAAATAACTTGATTTCAACACATAAAAATTAAACATGTTTTTGAGTAATTTTTCCCCCTAAATCCTGTATGTATCGTGCAGATAATCAAACTGCATTTGATGGTTTTAGACCATATAATTATAAATTAATTAAAAGGTTAAGATGAGCTTGTTAACAAGATTATCTTCAAAACAATAAAAATTAATGTTATACCCAACATCAAATTGGTACGAAATAGGCTCTACCAGATCGACAAAATAACCTTCAAAAGAATGTAACCAGCCGTTTCTGTAGCCTGTATATATGGTGTTTCGATCATGTTGTCAGTATGGCTTCCGCCTTCGGTCCTTGCTCGATCGATACACACTACATTAATTCAATAAATTTCATTGCAATTGTGTTTTGTTGCGTTTCCGAACAAGAGCAGTTATCTTCACACTACTCCACGCAGACGTGGTTCAGTTCGTTCCGAAACGGCGTGTAGAAAACATCGGAACGGATTTGTGAGGTACGAGTACCTTAAGTCTTTTATATGGAAGTTAAACCTTGTACGTTTCTTCGGTTAATCAACGGTACGAAACTCAACGAGTATTTGTGCAGATATCATAGAAACCCTTTCAACTACAGGCTATAGTCTCGGCACGATCCCATTACTGTTCACTGCAATGAACGATCGTGACAAGGAGCATCCCATCGATCTTCCCATTGTGTATCGTCACAATCCGGTTTCACCAAATGGAGCACATTATAGGGCAAATATCGGCATTGCCAGCCGATCGTTTGGCAGGAGTAAAAGTGATCTGAATATATCTAGTGGCAAGTTCGAACTTAACACAGATGGAGTTGAATCATCCGCCAGTTCCACAACCGACGCGTCAGAAGCATTGATCGCACGATCCAACAGAAACTCCTCAACGGCCATTCCATCAACTCCACCACCACTGCCCCCCAAACCGGTAACCGTGACCAGCATCTACCAGACGGATAGTGGCCGCCGAGTGTCCACCGTCACACCTTCGTATGACATTTCCAAAAGTATCGCCGAAAGTGCAATGGACATCTCGCTTCTGACGGCCAACGCCAATCAGCTACGGCTGCTCATAACCTACAATCAGGGTTCGAAGACGTACGTCGCGTGCATCACATTCGTTATCATGTCGCTGGTGTTGCAAATGATGGTCGCCATTACGATGATCGTTGTATCGGTAAGTATTGAAATGACATTAATAAGTCTAGAATATTGTACAAATTCATACTCTTCGAATTGTCTCAATACCAATCAGCTCACCAAACCACAACGCGACGATCCGAAAAGGCAGCGTGTGAAGATCATCACATCGATCGGCGTTGCGATAATTACGATGATTAACATCCTTGTAGCATCGCTGGTTGTTACCGAACAACCACCCAATGCTATAGTAG
The DNA here is from genome assembly GCA_000956215.1 of Anopheles farauti No. 4. Classification (NCBI taxonomy): domain Eukaryota; kingdom Metazoa; phylum Arthropoda; class Insecta; order Diptera; family Culicidae; genus Anopheles; species Anopheles farauti No. 4. The sequence goes on along the minus strand of JXWZ01005692.1, from coordinate 12,881 downwards.
CCTCTTCCGCCGGCGTTATCGGTCTGCTGACCAATGTAAACGTAACGGATGCAGCCCTTGGTGGAACATAGCACGAAAGAACACCGTCGTCCTTGAGATGTCCATTGTTTCCACTAAACTTATTGTTTGTACTGCATTGAAATGTTGTTTAAAGAAACCTCATAATGTTTAAAACGCTTTAACTATACAATCAATTATTGTAAAATCGATTAAGCAAATAAAAACATTTGCAAATCTTCGGACCCAATTCTATTGTGAAAACTGTCATTTTAAAAATGCGACTTCAATACAGAGCCTTACAAATGTTTTACACCACAGGAAAACGTCAAAGTGACGTCTGAGTAGCATTCGCTAAAAAACACAAGAATTTCGTAAACATACAACACATTTTCCTCGTTGTTACACTAAATTTTTCAAAAAGGTAAGAGAAACAATTAAACTAAGTGTTTGAAGTGTATTAGGCTTCGCTCGTTCCGGTAGTATGATATGAAGTTGTGTTAGGAACATTATGCGAACCGGCCGAACTGTTGGCATGATGTAACAAACACGCACAAACCACGGCAAACGAAGCAACGTCAACCAACAATCTTCCCCCGTAGGCGTAATAATTTGCGTTAATTACGTGCAAACGAGCGATCACTAATTCCGGTCCGGTCTGTTTCAGATTGCCTGAGCGGAACTGTGTATCGCAAACATAAGAAACGCCATGAGCGAACCGATAGTGCTGGTCCTATCGGCAGACGAAACCGTCAAGCCAGAAAGTATAGTCGAGCGAATCCGCAAGCCGGACCCGGCAAGCGGTGAGGAAAAGTTCGTGCTCAGCACGAACATACCCGGCTCGGTGGGTTATCCGTACCAAATACACACAAAGTACTACGATACGAAGGTCGTGCTGTGTGCGCACGGTTCCGCCGATCTGACCACAGTTTCCAGTGCAATACTGAAACGGACGGAAGGAATTTTGATCTACTTCGACGCAAAGGATCGTACGTTTCTCGAGCGTTTGCCAGCGTACGGGGAGTGGGTCGCACAAAATGAGATTGAATTCGGCATACTGCTGTGTACGTCGCTTCCCGAAAGTGCCAGTGAAGGTATAACGTATGGTGAGGCAAAAAGTCACTGCACCGTGCTGGACGTGATCGAGCTCGAACCGAGCGTGGAGGATCAGGAGGCAGCTGATGGCGAAGCGACGGGAGTAGATGAGCTAATCCAAGCGATGCATAATTACATCTGGTCGAACGTAAGCATCCATCGGGGGAGCAGGAACTCGGCCGAAGCGAACGATGATCAGCCTGCCGCTTCACTTCTGCCGAATGGAACCGATGACGACGGGGGTTATTATCAAGCCCCGGTGTCGGAGGAAGAGGAGCGAATGATCGAAGCGGAGTTGAACGGGTTCGAACGGTTGCTGACGGAAGTGATGAACTTCCAGCCGGTCACCAACAGCTGGACGCGTAACGAGCGGCTCATGTACGCGGAGGAACTGGCGGAAATTTTCGATAATCTCGTCGAGGAGGAGGCTGACGATGGTGGTGCGATCGAGCAGCAATCTTAAAGTGCGATTTGAGTTGGACTTTTAAACGCATTCCGGAAACGAAAGGATTACTAAACAGCAATCCAATGATAAAAGTATCAATATGGCATATTCATGCTTCAGACTGCATGTGATTTTACAGTCGAGAAGCATTATTGTTTAGTTTTCCACTAGAACATCCGCTTTTCTATGACATTTCATTGTGCATCAAGCAGTCATGCTTCATAAGATAATCGATTAATTTTGAAAACTATTTTGTTCCTTGCGTTTTGTTTACGGATCGTAACGTTGGCATAATATTCATCATGAGTGCAATTCCTTCCACGCCACACCTTCAAGGGTCAATGTTACTGTCGAGAATAAATATTTACTTAACTACGGTCATATATAGAACCCGTTCCGCCTTGTTCGTTTGTCATTCAGTAAAAAAAATCGATTTACACTTTCATTTTTCAGCCAAAGCAACCCGCCCGCGTTACAAACAATGTTGTTCAAACTGTTTCCGCGTCTCCTTCATCCCGGCATCCGGTTCTACGCGACGGCCGAAAAGAGTGCACTTGCGACGCTACGCAAAAAGACCGGCTACACATTCGCCAACTGCAAGAAAGCGCTCGAACTACACAACAACGATCTGACCAAAGCGGAATTGTGGCTGAAGGAGCAGGCACAAGCGATGGGCTGGTCGAAAGCGACCAAACTGGAGGGTCGAAACACGGCCCAGGGTCTGATCGGGGTGTTGGTACAGAGAAATGCCGGTGCGATGGTGGAGGTAAACTGTGAGACAGACTTCGTGGCGCGAAACGCTAGCTTCCAGCGGTTCGTCCAGATCGCTTCGGCCGCTTGTGTGCGGCACCTAGAGAACGTGGAGGCTGACGCAAATCTAACGAAGGTGGGTCTCAACAGTGAGGCGCTGAAGCAGCTCGTGCTTGAGGATGGAAAATCGCTGGGCGATCATCTGGCGCTTATGATCGGTACGGTGGGCGAGAATGCGTCGCTGAATCGTGCCATTTGCTACAAGGCCCCGGATAGTGTACAGCTAACAGGTGTGTTACATCATGATTGTATTAGATTCATTACTTATTAATCACTCCTTTTACCACACCCACCTCCAGGTTATGTTCATCCCGCCCCTAATGAGGAGATTCCGCACGACGTTCCGCTGCTTGGAAAGTATGGCAGCTTGGTGGCATTTAAGGCAGAAGACCATTCCACAACGGTGCAAGAGGGTGCCGATGGCACAAGCCTCACCGGAGCACAGGTCGCCCGGAAGATTTGTCAACACATCGTCGGCATGAAACCGGAGCGTATCGGGGAGCCGGGCAAAGATGAACCGGCGGCCGATAAGGACGACGAGACGTGCCTGATCCACCAGGAATATTTGATCGATCCGAGCTACACCGTGAGCGAGGTATTGGAAGCAAACCGTGTGCAGATAGTCGATTTCCAACGCTTCGAGTGTGGTGAGAAGAGCAAATCCGATGAGCAAAACGTGCGAGCCGCCGCCAACTAAGGTATGATGTTTCGCTCTTCTAGTCGCTAATAAAAATAGCAATGCGATTCCATGTTACACACACGTTAGAATTTTTGAGGAGCTATTTTCATGCAGATTTAATTTGATGACATAATTACTCTTCCGGGAGGTAGGTGTGGGTTGCTGACCGTCCTTGAGCTTCTACGATAATAATAGCCTAATTTTGAAGCACTTGTTTCACACATGGATATTTGTAAAAGCCAAGAATTTGCATCTACCATTGTCCGTTTGTGATGTGACAGCATGTGTCGTAACAATCGTTTTGCCTGCAAAAAATCGCTTACAATATTTAAAGCACGGACAACTTTTGCCAACTTACTGCTCTCATCTCATACAGATAATCTGTCCCAGTGAAAACCATCGAACGAATTTACAACGTAGCGCGCTTCAAAGGAAACCATCAAACCACCTCCGGAACATCAAACAACAACCCACCCCACATAGAGTGGAGCGAAAAAAAACCACCCACTTGCGGATATTCGTACGCAAATAACACCGGAGCCATGGTCCGGTAAGTACACACTGCGATGTCCGCCGATCCGATCGACAACAGAGGAAGAAGCGACCAACGACGAGCAGAGCCATTGGCTGGTATGTGATAAATGTGTGAAACAGTACCACGAGAATTGTGTAAAAGACGATAAGTAAAAAAAAGGGCTCCCTTGCTCGGAACCCCATGGCCGATACGAGAGACCATCGACACCCAGCGAGGCGCGTAAATGTTTTAGGTGAAAAAAATTAACTACAACGGGCACTTCTTTCTTCGCTGCCCCTGAGGGCTTTTAGCCGACAGCACTTAATGCTTTCCTTTCTACTATCACACACAAGGGTGTGCGAATTGATCTCTTCACCAAGTTGCGAACCTCCCGCGAACCAGCGCTAATCATATTATCGGTAGCAGTTAGTGCCTGACCGTGGCTAGATCGAGAGGCGTGTGTTTGCAGATTTGCTGTGTTGCCGCGAATCCAACCTTCTTCGCGTTTTTGGACACTCTAGTCGCGTTTGTCACGCGTTTGATCCGATACTCGATTCAATCCAAATTCGTGTGGTAAATAGTGCACGCTGCTCCAGTGTCATTCCGTCGAACAAAAGGTAAATAAACGGCGTTTGATCGATTTATTTGACATTTAGTACACCGATCGGTTTGTGACGACACCGTAAGAGCACCCACGGAAAACAAACAATTGTTCTCATTTGCTCTTTTCCTCCTCTCGTTGCAGTTACCAATGAGCCAGAGCAGTAGGCACTGAACAATTGGACCCACATTCGACCACGGCGGATGTGTGCGCTTTTCCGAACCCACCACCGACCGTGTTGGTTGTGCCGGAGGCAGAGCAGAGGTCCGTCACCTCTGTCCCACCGTCCAAGGGGCAAGCCAAGCCCACGGTGGAGAGAACATTCCACAACAATAGGGCGTCACCCCACCCCATCCGCTACCCGGGGTGGGCTAATTTGCCTTGAAGTGAACCGACACACGGCCACGTACACTTAGAACGACGTGCCCGTGCGCGCTTGCTAGTGGTGGGTTGGATCGTGCGTGACAGTTTTTCAGACGATTAGTCGAAAGTGAAATTCGCTCCCCGACGGTCGTTCGTTCGCGATCACCCGGCCGTTCGGTTTTCTTACTTCGGTTTGAGTGAAGGTTTGTTCGGTAATCGATTACGATTTAGTGGAGCTTACAGTCCGGAAGCAAACCGATAACGAAATCGTGGTGTGGAGTGCGAATCTGCGAAATTCATTAGGAAGCGATTAACTAGACAGTAGTGTGATTATGTGGACGTGTTAATCATACGAGATCGCGAGCGATTGAACCGAACGGGAAAAGTTTCATCCGGACTCGGGCAAAAACCACCAGTAATAATCATAAAGATGCCTCAGGTATGTCTGTGTTATTGTTGTTTTTAAACTGTTTTTTAATAACTATCATTAACCCTTTTGTTGACAACCAAACATCAACAAGTGACATTTAATCTACTCGAAAAACTTCCAACGAAAATGGTACCCGATCAGCTGTTCGTTCTTCCACGTTCATTCTATTGCAAAACCCACTTATTATCTGATTTCCACCTGTTGCAGCGAACAGTGCCAGCGTTTCGGTTAGCACACCCTTTGGGCCATAAATTACCATTATTTTTCGTCGCCATTCATCAGCCTAGCGCTCTATCGTGCTTTACAGCGCAACTTCCGGTGACATCGTTCTGCCATATCTACTTTCATTTTGCTGCCTTTACGCTACGGCCAGTAGATCGGTGGAAAAGAACAAACGAAAAGCAACAAGCGTATTGTGTGTCGCTCGGGGTGTGCGAAGGGCGTTGGGAGGGTGTTTTAGGCTGTCGAAAAATATAGTTCCCGGACCCCAGTAGTTAGTCGCGATGCGATGGGAACCGAAAATATTCCTCCCAGAACGCGGCAGCCAAACGAAAAACGAACAAAAAGCATCATCATAATCATCTGTTTTGAGTTTTTTTTTTCTGATTGTTGTGCTGTTTTTTGACAAAGCTTTCGTCGGGACAGTTTGAGTAATGGGAAAAGGAGAAACTATCTGACCGCAACGAATAAATGATTCTTGCTTGCACACACACACACACACACACACACACACACCTCCTATGGGAATTTTAAATTTTTAAGCCTCACAAAGCCTTGGATTTGTTGTTCGGAAGAACATTTTAATTGCTATTGCAATAATATTGATTTCTGTTAAAAATGGAGAAGTTTTTGAAAGAAATTTTCCATAGTTTTTCTTACTATGATATGCTGAGATTTGAACCTCGGTAGATCTGAGCCTTCAGATAAAGTGTGTGGTATTTACTAATTACGCCATGCAAGCCTACTAAGGCTTACATGCTCGTTTGCAAACATAAACCATGAAGACGTCTCCATCCTCCTTTCATTGCCATGAAAATCAATCATTTCATTCACTTTGGATCACTACACGATCCGTTCTTGCTTCAGCATAACCGTAAACCGCATCCCATAATTGGCCAAAGCACAATCGAAAGTACCATTTGATCGTGTCCCGTTCGTACAAGCCTTTCGGTGCGGCCAACTGAATGCCAAACCTTGCGGAAAGGCACGATTTTACCCGCATCCCCCCCCATCTTTTACACGGCTGATCCCAGTGATCTTACGATCATTATCCGTCCTATCGCGAGCATCGCACACAGTACGCGGGATTGCGCAAACCCGAACCGAAGAATCATTCAGCAGTAAAGGGTGGAACGTGTACTTACACCGCCGTTCTTCGGTGCGCATATTGCCCATGTTTATCGTTGCAGAGGCACGTACTGGGTTTTGCTTTGGGAACTGTGCGGTTGGGTACAAAAAAATTGCACAAACATCGCCCGAACACGAACCGGGGCGGATGGGAAAAGGTCACTGCCGGCGCGCCGAAATCATAATAAAAGCATACTGCACAACGCTAGCCTGCACCTATGTACACGCGTGGTTTACCTGAATAAGGTGTTGACAGGCGCTTCCCGGATCGAATTCGTGAACACATTCCACACTACTGCCGGTGTTTCGGGTGTGCAAGAACCGTCAGCAGCCCCGATGGGGAGCGGCACGAAGAAGAAACGGCAAGCAAAAGCGTGGAATAGATGAGACGATTACAAATTTCTAGCATAACGACCGGTGCGTCGTGCTTCTCGGAACGACCATTAGACGAGCCCCAAACCTCGCTCGCTACGGTAGCCATTTGTAGCCACCGCAGCGAACCGCTTGGAACAGAACATTCACACGATTCGTCATACGATAATTGGAACCGGAACCGTTTGTAGTTACAGCGTGGAGACCAGATGATCGGTTGCCGTTGAAAAGGTTGCTACTAACCGCCGGAGACGTCTGTTCCGTCGGGGTCGTCCGAAATACACCGACAGAATGCTGTTTCAACACCGTGTCCAATGTCAATAATTAAACACCGTAACGGATGCACTATTTATGTGTTTTTATGTGGCAGAAAAAGCCTGTAGGAATTTGAAATTTGGAACTGTGGTTTTTACGACTGAAACTTTTCTTAGCCAACCAGCTCATAATCAAAACAAAAGCCCGTGTATTTTAGTAGATCACTTCTGCAAACTAGGAGAATTTATATATTAGTTGTACCACTCCTTCTTACTGAAAAATTTTTTACCTTCGTTAGACATATACACCGTAGATTCGATCACCTAAACACCCCGCTCAAACTGCTCGCTGTTACCAGCTACACTGTCAAGCTTACATTCAAAGGGATCGATAAAACAGGTTTGTTTTATCATCATACCAATTACAATGTTGCTTTCAATAGAGGTTTAATTGAACGATTAGTTCTCTTTCTAAGCAAGCGAAACCTGGCACACTTGTATGTCCCACCTTGCTATGTTTACCTTTTCTTCCAACAAATCATTAAATTGAGTCAATTTTTGCACCTTTTCTACTCTGCAACACCCGCTTTGTTAGCACACCCCACAAGAAAGTGGGGTTTGCCGGAGCAAATGTAGCATATATAGTTTGTTTGTTTGCATTGGGTACGCAAAAGGGGTAAAACTAAATTTGCCTTCCCTTCCCATTGTCCCATTCGCTACACTCCCAGTCCGCTTTTCCTCGTACGAGTGCGCAGTTAAACAAACACGCGCCATCGCGCTGTAATGCCGGATGAATTATCTTATTGTGGCGTGGAAAAAGCGGGCAAAACGCGAAGATTCCTGTTTTTTTTTATTGTCAATGAGCATTCGGTCGGCAAAGAAGTAATGCGGGTGATCGCTCAACGCGATGACGACGACCCCGGTAAGGCGCGTGCAAACGAAACGATGCCGAGCCATGTATGCCACGCTCGCGGTCACCGGAACCGTTGAAGTGCATTCTAGGGTCGTACATTTCCACTTCCTTCGCCTCGTGTGTGCAGTGAACTGGGAAAAGAACGATCGCGAGTTTGGACGAGCGTGCTATTGTACTATATCCAACCCCTTTCACGTGCCCTTTGTAACTTTCTTTGATGGCGATGGCGGTGTGGCGCTCTGTGTCACGTTCGCCATTGTTTGTGTCCACGATTCTTCACTTTAATGCTCGTCCGGGTCAATCTTACCCTCACACGAGACCACGCCACGGACGGATGCGAAACATTCAGTGGAGTCAGTGGAGCGAAAGCGATCAAATCGAATTATTTACGGTTCATTACTCAATCAATTTCGAGAAGAAAAAAATATCCCGAATAGGAAGATTACAATCACGACACGGATGAAAAGTCGCGCTAAAGAAGGTTCGAAAGGGCTGACATGGTAGAACACCTTCGCCGTCAACATTCGCATACGGGAAAGAAAGGTTTTATTCGACGCGTAAGCGGATTATCTTGTCACGACTACGATAGTTCTGCCGCGATCGAGTCGATCGTGAGGGATTCAACGTATCAATCGCATGATTTCGTTGATACTTCACTGGAAATAACGTTGAATTCGGTTTAAAAATCGCTTAAATCAGAAGCTAAGTAGATGTGAATTTTGAGCAAATTTTGCTATGACTTTCCGAAGTTATACATACAAATAAACTAGACGAAAGATCTTAACGATTGTTGTTGTTATTTTTTAATATAGTCAAGAGATTGTATGGCTATTTTCTGATTGAACAAGAAATAAAGCTTCACATAGCACAATCTGTGTTCAAATTTCACCTAACCCAAAGACGAATATGAAAACGGCTTAAAAAAAAAAACAAACCCCACAATTATCTATCACCCTTATACGTGCCAAACAAATCAATCATATTCGCAACCCCTTCGGGTGCCCAAAATTACACACTGCGAGTCGTGCGGAGAGTGCAAATCGGAAATCTCCTCTTCTCATTATCGTCATTATCTGCTATCAGTATGACTTACTGACCCCCTCGTGCGCGAACGAACGCCCACCGCTGCCGGGATGCCTTTTTCGCTTCCGACGCACCCAAAAACGGATACGATACGGGGCATGTATGTGTGTACCACCGGAAGCCCGGAAGCACAACAACATTGCCAGAAGTAACCTCCATGCAGATCCAAAACAGCGCCTCAAAACGCGAGAAAAAGGGATGCAAAGAAGCGAGAGAGAAAAAAAAAGCAACGTAGAAGTAGAAGCATATTTTTTCCCCCGGTGGGAAGCCGAACCTACACCGGCGCCGAAACCTACCACAACACGCGGGCACACTGTCGCTCATTCCGGTGCCGTCGCTCGATGCGAAACGTTCGTCGCTTGCAGCAGCGCGCAAGTCGTTTGTTTTAGTTTTGCGCTTTGTCGCAGTGTGTTTCTGTTATTTTTTTTTATTTGTTTTTCCGCCGCTCTTTCGTTCTTTTCTTTCCGTCGTCGTTTTACAATCGCTGGCTGCGCAATTAGACTAATCGGTTTCGTGCCGTGCTGTGCCGTGCCCATTTTTCCAACGCAGCGTCTTCCTCGCAACGGTTATTGCTTAGACGTTTGAGCTTTTTCCGCTAGAAATAGGGTTTTTTTTATCTGCGATGAAATAGAAGCAAACTATCTCACCGAACCGAACGCATGACAAAGGAGTGCAGCGCGGAAAAGTGACTGTCCCAGTCCGGTGCGATTTGTGTGCGAAAATTGCAACAAATCGGTACGATCTGTGTGTGTGTGTGTTTTTTTTCTGCGACCATCGGAAACGACAATTAGCCAAGCCAGGCAAACTGGCCAGTGGAAACTCGTCAGCATTATCGTGATAATTTAAGTTAAGAGCCATCCCGGCCTCGGTCAGGTTTGGTGTAAAACGTTTTAGAGTTAATTTGTGGTTTTTTGTGTTTCTGTGTGTGTGTGTCCGCCGTGTCTTTCCTTTTGCTACTTGTATGAGAAACAAATTCATCGAGATAACACTAAACGGTTGACAAGATGCAGATACTAGATATCAATCAGAAGGATTATGTACGTATTTATCACACTGGTCAGATTATGAGATTTGTATGTTTTAGAGAAATGAATTAAATTAATATCATAAATCACACGTTCTTACAAATACAGACACACTTCGTTTAGATCGTTTGCCTTTGGTAGGATCAATACGCTGTTCTCCGATGAAAAGTACACGTTTTTAGCATGTTGAACCAGATAGTCCAAATGTTTACACACAAGCTTCTTCTCCAGATTGCATAAATAATGAGTTAAAATTGCCTTTTTCGCAATTATTCATTATTTTATCCCTCTTTCTCTGTCTCTCTCTGTTTCCCTTTCTTCACACTACCTCCTAATTCGCTCAATGGTTCTCATTACGCATGTAAAACCTCAACATCAAATTATGTTCCAGATTGACGTTTGGTTCGACCGCACCGTCATGGGCGGCCATTGCGAAAGGGTTTCAACACCGAAGGGTACTCCAACGCCACCGTAATGAGCCACCCCCTTTTTGCCGGCCTTCGGTCGAACCCTTACTTCCGTCTTTCTAATTTTGCTCACAACAACGCCTACAACGCCGTGCTGACCGTTTCGAGCGGCGGCACGGGACCCGAGACGGAAATCGTAAAAGTATAATCCGCACGAAAAGGTGGATAGGTCCGGTGGAAAGGTTCGAGCGGAACGACGGCACATAATATTCCCTTTTATGACACGGGCGCGCAGCAGCATTATTTACGTGTGCCGGTGCTGCAGCTCCACTTTCTGCAGTTTTATCGTCCCAGCGTCCGACGGGCAGCAATTGAGGTTTTGCATTTCACGGCGGCAAAAGTAATGGATTTGCCTGAACGTTGCCATTGTGTAGGAAGGAAACACGGTTGCTTCAAGTGCTTATAAAAATACGTACATAAATAGTACTTAATGAGTGAAGAGCATTAAAGTTTCCTTTTTATGCAGGCTGCCCCAAATTTTGCAAAGGCACAAAAACCACCTCATTCAATTCTCCACTTTATCTTACTGTCATGACTTCAAGCTACGTTACTATTTCTTCTACAACACACCATACTGGCGGTGTAAAAAAAAAAACAAACAAACAAACAAAAACTCCCAGCCATGCAAATTTGCGTCAATAAAGATTTGTTGGGGGGGAAAAAAGGGGGAAAAAAGGGGAAAATATAATCGCGACATGATCTATTGCTATTGAGCAACCTTCCCGCATCATGCGTTACGGTTTACATCGAGATCGTAATCCTTCTTAACGATTTTGTTTGCCTCCGCCTGCCCCTTCCACCCAACACACACAGCAACAACCGATACGATTGGCACACGTTCAATATAATAATAATAAAAATAAAAACCGAACCCCGTTATTTATCATCCTTCCCGTCGTTGTGGCGTAGAAGATTTGCAAAACTAAACCGCTTCCCGCGGTAAGGCAGACGGCACCACGGGCACGAAGGAAATGCATACCTTTCAATTATCTCGAAACGAATCCGCGCCAACAGTGCGCCCTTTCCTTTCCCCATTTCGGTAGGGCCAAGCTCGGCCGCTTCGCATCGGCTCATTTTGTTCCCGTAAGATGCAATCCGACGCACCGTTTTGCGGTGGATGGTGTAGAAAAATTGGAACACAGCTCAGAGATTGGCGTGCTCTCGCGGGATCGTTCGGGGGAAATTGTTTTACCGTGCGCGCTACTGATCGCGATCGATCGACGACGGCCGATGGGAATTGATGGCTTACTCTCCCCAAGTATATGTCTTTTTTGCCAACCCTTTGTTGCCCAATTAGGTTCTTGGATGAGAGTGGGTAATGGCACAGAATTAAACGCTTTTTTCATGAAGAATTAAAATAACAAAAAAGAATTTTCATTTCAAGTTTCAATTAAAAACATCGAATTTGCTACTAATAACAATAAAAGCTTAAAACTGGCTTGTTAATCCAATGGCATGCAACTGTTAAGCCATCGAATCGTTTCTGGAAGTAAGAAAATGATTTTTAAATATAAAAATCACATTAATGCTCATTAAAAACTCGCTGCTGCTTCACTTTCCACGTTAGTTTCCATCATAAATCACCATTTTTACTGGGTTTTACCGGAAGCACCTTTCCCATTCAAGGAAAAAATCACCAAACCCATGCTAAACGCCATCTCAAATACGCAGAAAAACGCAACCGGCACGCGTTTCGGCGGCACTTCCGCCTATTTCTTCCCGTCCGGCTTAATTAGTTGTGCCTCTTTCACCGCTCGGAACAGCATATAATCACCCCCCCCCCCCCTTCCCCCCTGCTTGCTCTCGATTAAGATAACTTGCGCAAACATTTGAAGCATTTCTAAAAACATGCTCTAAAATCAACCATCATTTTCAACGCTCGGAATTCAATGTGTATCGGATTTTCGTCATTCGATTCGCCCCACCTACCGTGTGTCGAAAGGCAGAGGCATAAAATTGACGCTTCCCGGGCGGATGATGCGCGCGCGCAATGTACAGACGCTTTCGTTGCGAATTTCTTGCCCGGAGGTTTTCCGGTTGATCCGGCACAGGCGGCAAATCAGTCCGCCAGTTTATGATCGATCATAATCTAACCCATGTTTTGTGCGGCTTTTCTTGGCACCCCGGCTGGAGGTGCTTTTTCTGCGACTGGAAGCCGGTCGGTGCCGGTGTTGCATGAAATAAACCTATTACGCCCGGGGTTGCAATCGTTCGACCGGCTCGGGCTGTGTCGTGTCGTTGACACGATGCCATTGAGTGCGGAGATTGGATGGGAAGGCGATGGGCCTGTTCGATTCACGACACATGCTTCGACAGATTTGGTGTGACATTCCTTTGGATTAAATGATAGGAAAGTGTGATTGATAGCCAGGGTAGGAAGCCAAATGAAATGTCAAATTAAATAGTAATTAACATCACAGCTTCTTCTCTGAGCAAGTCCAGCTGAAAAATATCCATTTAAACATTATTTTAACATCATTTTACTT